>JAVSCE010001363.1:0-73920 GCA_032199065.1 Smutsia gigantea | reverse complement strand
ACATGACTTCTAAGCATGTTCTGACACTTCCACATTTCATTGAGAGCTCTGTAAATAAAGTTATAAATATGAAAAAATATGTAATATAATGATTCAGGCAATTATTCAACTTTACTACTTTTGTTGTTGCATGGTGTAGATACACCATTCTTCTACATATACCTAAAATTTTAAGCACCAGAAAATTTATTTATTAGGCTTAAGATAGTTCAGTTTAAATATAACGCCTCTCATGAGAGAAATTATTTGAGTTCAAAAGAATGAATACAATCTTGCCAGGTAAATGAAGGGATTTGAAAGATATTCTAAGCAGAGGTAGCTAGTCGGTTCTGGTACAAAGATAAAATGTCACCAGAAGTAGATGGCACATATAGGAAAACTGAAAAAAAAAGCTATAGGCTGGGAGCACAGAGTATAAGTCAGGGAGCAAGAGGAAGCTGTAACATATGATAGAAAGGATCAAATCACGAAGGCCTTTTTATGCCACACTGGAGAGGTATGCATGAAGGGCTGTAGAATATTTCAAAAAACGAATTCTTAGAAATGATACAGACTCAAGAAGCCAAATTTAAGTTATTGAGTGTGTATATTCTATACTCTTTTCTCTCCACGAAAACAGATTTTCTTCTCTCACAAATCCCCTCTGTAATTCTAGGTACCCAGAGGACTTATTAGATATTAGTCTATCTCTGAGATTCCTTTGCCAAATATTTTACAACACAGACAGAGACGAAAACCTTAGGCCAGGGGTTTACTACCTAGGGTGAGCATTAGGAACCACTTGCAAATCTTTTTTAAAACAATGGCTAATGTCTCTTACTATGATGTACTGAGGATACAATGTTACGTCTGGAATTTCTGCTCAGAACACATAATATCAATCTAATGATGAGGAAACACTCGATGAGCCTAAATCGAGGTAACATTCTACAAAATAATTGGCCTTTGCAATAATACTCTTCCAAAAAGTGTCAGTCATAAAAGACAAAGAAAGACCAAGGAATGATTCCAAATTAAAAAAGACTAGTAACATGACAAATAAATCTGCAATGTGTAATTCCAGAAAGGGGGGAAAATATTCATAGAAGACATTACTGGGACAATTTAAGGGAATTTGAATACACATAGGATTAGGCAATAATACTGTATCACTGTTAAATCTCTTCATTTTTGTGAAGAGTACTCTGGTTACGTAAGAGAATAGCCTTGTTCTTAGGGAATATACACTGAAATATTTAGGGGTAAAGGGATCCAATGTCTGCAAATTATTCTCAAATGGTTCACAAGAAAATATGTATATGAAGAAAAAATATGCGTAAATGAGAAATGATAAATAGTAAAAAATGATGAGTCTGGGTAAAGGGGATATGACAGTGTTTTGTACTATTCCCACAATTTTTCTAAAAGTTTGAAATTATATGAAAATTAAAGGTAACATATGTAATAGCTCAGGTTCTTTTCCAGGAGATCAGAATTTTCAATGACAGGACTTACTTCCCTTTTAAAAAGCTTTATTAAAGTGGAGTGACCACACACACTAGTTGGACTGGGACAGTTAGTTTATGCCAATTGTCCAAACAAAATTATGATTGTTGCATCTTTTCAGTCTCAAAAACGTCCCAGTTTGGAAAGTCAATCATACTCTCATTCTACAAAGAGGTGATTTGGATATGCTCTCCTCTAACAAAGAATCAGTACTAAAGCTTAGAATGGGGAAGCTCCAGTAGTGTAATTTACACCCCAATCAACAGATGGTAAAAGATAATTTTGAGCTAGGACTTCTTTGAATCCCTGAAACTGTATGACTGACTCAGTGGCCAAATACACCTATACATATAGGAATATTTTTGCTATTTACCTTAACTTTTATCAAAATTTTAATCTGTGTATATAAATATTTGTCTGAGGTTTTTAATTCAACCAGAAGAAGCAAAAACCTCCACAAAAATTAATTAGATAAAATGAAGTAATTTTATGAAATCTTCAGGAAATACTCCCAACAATCATTTAAAAAGTAACTTACTTGACAGCATTTGGATCCAAACTAGCATATAAATAATATAAGCATTTCATTCTCTCTTCTGTTTCCAGGTTGTGGGGGACAAGATACTGAGCAAAGATTTTCTCTACCAACAGTCTATGAAACAAAAAACCCCAAATAATACAATTACTCTGTTTTAGAAGCAAGAGCCAATTTATATTTTAACCACCTCCATGCAAAGAGCCCGTATTAATAGCGATACTTTAGTGTGTAAATACAATGGAAAAGATTAGTATGTAGATAAGTTCCTTTCCTTAGAAGTACAGTTATTTTTAAATTTAAAGCTATGATTGCTATTTGTGGCTTTACTTTTTAATTTGTCAGTATGAAACATTTGATCTAAAAGGGTTATATGTTATTCTGAAACACAGGGTGCTAGGCTATTCCACCCATTCTTCATCAGTCTGGAACTACAGGAAATCACTTAACACACATATAATGCTATGCTTTCAAGAATAGCTAATTCTCAAAACAAAACAAAACAAAAACCACATTAATTTCCTCCGATTATAGTTTGGCTCCTTCCCCATGTTGTCATTTAGTAGAATCAGGGGGATTTTCCTTAATATTACTTCCTGAGAATTTAGTTTTATGTGCATTTGATTTCTCTTCTTTCTAAATTCCCCACCAATGTTAGAATATCCTTCTTGCTAAGCTTATATTGTTCAGTATCACTGGAATATAAAAACACAAGGGTTCTTCATTAATTAGTGAAATATATATTCAGTAATGTAAAATAGTTTAATAAAAATTGAAAAGTATTTTGCAAATACCAAAATTGTTACTATAATCTAATATAGAATTATAAGTAACACTCAGAAAATGAAAACAACTTAAGTCCCCATAACAAGAAAAAAAAATTTGTAACTATGTATGGGAACGGATGTTAACTTATTGTGGTGATCATTTTGCAATATATAAAAATACAGAATCATGTTATACATCTAAAACTAATATACTATTATGTATCAATTATAGCTTGATTAAAAAACATACAGTAATACTCTATACTCACAATGCTGCAAAAAGGAAAAATAGTTAACTAGCAGTTATTGAATACCCTGCCAGGCATTGGGCTAGGAGGCTTACATTCATTATTTACTTAATCCACACGACAATCCTATAAGGAAGGCTTTGTTAGTACTTCTTTTCAGATAAAACTGAGGTGCAAAGAAGTCAATTATACAACAGCACACATCTAATAAGGGGGAGAATGAACATTAGGTCTTTGGTCTGAGTCCAAAGCCCATGCCTAGTTCACTATTATTGTGCTACCCAACAATCTTGGCTGGAGTCTCATTTAAATATAGTATGTATTAATATGCAGAAAGTGATTTCTAAACGAATAAATAAATTATTATTAAAAATTAAATAGAAATAAATTGTATTTTTAAAAAACAAAAAGCATTTATATACAACCATTTACCAACATAAGACTCACTTGTCATCGATGCTATTCTGATAATAAATATGCAAAAGTTTGTCCTTTATCCAGCTGACTTTCTCTGCAGCTTCCTTTCCTGCTTCACCGTGAAGGCAGTATTTCTTATAAAGCTGAGCCAGACCCATCATAGCTTCTTTTCTTACTCGCCACTATAAAGTATAAAGTTTACTGGATAAGCTAGATACCAAGTTTTAGTATACTTATGTGCAAAAATTGCCATTTCTTCACTAGATTGTACAATCAAATTTATGTGTACATAAACTGGCACAATATTTATTTTCGTAAGAGGTAAATTGCTTTACCAACAATTCTGAGTATGTTTCTATTTATAAATCAAACTATTTTAGAAATTATCTGATTAAAAAACTGCTAAATCATCTACCAACTTTTATTTCTCTCAGAGCCATGAAACAGTAAATCTTCCATTAAGATTTACTATTAATTTGATTCTGACTAAAAAATTTTGAGTAAGTTTTAGATGTGATTAAAAGGTAAAAGGGAAAATATGTAATTCACTCTGCAAACAAAAGCCCTATCATCTATAATGTTTTATCCTGGTTATATTCCTTTGCATGTTAACTCATAATAAGAAGAGCAAAATTTAATACCAAGATCCCAGAATTACAAAGTTGGAAAGCATCTCAGTGATCATGTTAAGTGAGCTTCCTTACTCTGTAGATTGAGAAGAAAGATGATTTACCTAGTCACATCCTAGACAGTGGAACTCTTTGGGATTTTTAGAAAGGGGATGATTTACTAGGAGGAAAGAATGGTGGTGGGAGGAAAAGGAGACTATAAAAACCTAGAGTTAGAACCATGATAGTAACATGTAATAAAAACAATAGCCAAAAAAGATATTTGTCTCAATAACAAATCAAAGCATACTATCTTTGTTATTTTAGTTAATATTACCTTATACATTTTTTTTGTATAATGTTCTCATTTTTAGGCTACTCAGTAGATAGACTGAATCTTTGTTTCCATGCAACAGACATGGTAAATTTTAACATTTCTTACATGAAAGCAAAGAATTTAAGCAGTGAAATCTAAGATTAAGTCCTGTCCCCACATTTTATAGAGAAGACAAATTTCCGAAAGGCTGTGCCCAGGTCATCTAATTTATTACACCAAAATCCAGGTCCTAAAATGTCCGGTAGCTGCTATTATGACCATATCAGTCTCAGTTAGGAAGATTCATTTACTCAACTCTGAAACTATAAACATTGACAAAAGTAGGAGTGAAATGTTTCTAAAAGGAGGAAATAATACAAATGGCAATAGGTTAAATTGGGTGTGTGTGGTGTGGGAGTTACCAGCTAATCACTAGAGAGTGTATTTTTTTTTTAATTAAAGCCAAGGGGAAAGAACTCTGCAAAGTCAGAATTCTGACACAATCGAAAAAGTTAGTGTCCACTTTACATATCTGCCTCCAATGACTATTTTAAAAGTAAGACCTTAAAGAATACCTCTTACTATATTTCATAACCAAGAAATATTGCTTTCCTACCCTGAAATTATAGTGAACTACACTGGTTTTAGGAGGACAGATTTTCAACTATGTACCCCCAAAACAGCATACTGTAATGGCAACCTTTGTTAAATATTTGAATAAGCAGCATATCTCATCAGCCTGCCTTACATGTCTGTCTCTTGCTTGTGGTTGACATTATTCCTTAGCAACTACTATTGCTGTTCTTGGTGCTATTTTTCCATATCAACCCATATTTGCAACTGTGCCCACATGGAGGAAATCACACAAAAAGATTAAACATACAACCATCATTTATATTTCTACCTTTAGCTCGGCATAGTGATATGGAAATATCACTTTGATAGTATGATATTCTTTTAGGCAATAAATGACAGATCTAGCCAAATTATATAAGGCAGTCACTTTTGAAAATGCTAACTATAAGAAATAAATATAGGTGATCAATGTTCTTTTGAAACTCATTAAGTGAAAAGGCAAAATGAAACTTTAATTTAGCTACTCTTTTTATAAAGGTAAGCTAGAAGACAAAACCATGCCTAAGACTTGAAAAGCTGTAGAATCCAATATATTTATTTGTAAAGAAAATTAAAAGATATTCAAAAATATAAAAACTATATTAAGCTCTTTATTTGGTATTATATTAGGTTGACTTTCACAAAGAAAAGCTCTAAAATAGTAAGAAATAATATCTATTGTATTTAGCAAACAATTTAAGCACAGTAAATTACAAGAATAAAATTCTTCAGATTTTACCCGTTTATCCAGTGTTCTTTCCCTTACGAAGCCAAGCAGCTGATCATTTACTAAAGCAAGGTCTCTTTTGGCAGCTGTTATTATAGTAACAATGACATCATGGCGGATAGCTTCTTCTGGGTCATGTGATCTAACTTTTAAATATTCTGTAATAAGAGAAAGAAACTTAAAGGTTAACTATGATATTTGTCATGTTCAGAATGACAGTAAAGACTAGTATTTCATGGTTTTGTCTATACTGAACCAATGTTTATAAAATGTGGCATGAATTAAAATAATTTTACTTTTGAGGTGGCAATACTGTATATATAAAGTCACACAATAAACTATACCACATTATTTACTACTATTGCACAGTGACATCATAATAAATAATGTATTTTACACTGAATATTTACTATTTTGGAAAAGTCAAATCACAATGCAGTATCTGATTTACATAGCTTAGAATTTAAGTTACAACATAAATTAAAATTTAAAAGAAAAATAATAAAAATGCTTACATCAAGTTCACTGATAGGTATATAGCTGCACATTACAGAATATAAATACAGAATAACATGCCATGACTTCTAAACAAAATTCCTAAATAATTACAATATAAAATCAGAACAAAGAATGTTATTTTCTCTTTTTTTGGTTAACAGCTCTTTGATAGAAGCCATTTATCTGCTCTTACCAAATAAGTAGGGCTCGAATGCTCTGTGTTTAAGTGAAGAGTGAGACTAGTCCAGAAGATAATCACTTTCCCATTGCTTACTGGATATGTTACTGCATTTCTTGTAACATAAGTACAATAATTTGTATCTCAACACAATGCCATAAGAGTCTACTTACTCAAACTATTATTTCCAAAAATTCCTAAAAGATTACAATATGGAGATTTCAAACGTAATTTACTGTATAAACACAAAATCACTTACTAGTCCATAACTGACATAGACCTGAAATAGTGCCAGAATTAAAACCTACTCAGAAACTGAAGTTAACGTCAAAGGCCACACCTAAAATGTACTTGTGTGATTACTCTCATATTTGTAATAATGAGCTAGCTTACCTGTGAGATCCTTTGCTAAATCTGGATGATTCATTAGACAGTGGCTGGCAAATTTCACACTTTCTAATCTCACAGGAACATGGATGTCATTAAATCTACATAGAAAAAGATTACTGAATATTATTTATAAGGCAAAATAATTATTTTCAAATAAGTTTTACTTAACATTACATAAATACCTATAAAGAAGAGTTACCAATTAGAAAATACACTGATAATGACAGCTGATACATTCTGAAGGAGGAATATAAAGTAAAAAGATAATTTCACAAAAACATTTTTTAAAACAATTTGTTTACCATGCCAAAACAAAAGCCAGTATAAACAAATCCTTCTACCCCAAATGCCTACTTTGTAGATCCTGAAATTTAAGAACTTAGAATTACATTACTGAACAAAAAATATTGTAAACATAAAATCTACTTGAAAAAATTTTATAGGAGGAAAATACTAGGGGGATGTGAGGTAGCAAATTATATATGAGTGGCAGATCTAGAAGTTCAAAGGTAAGTGCATAAAATACTGCCTTACAACAAACAAATTTCATATGGAAAGAATCAACTCAAATTAAAATGTTCTTTTAAAAGTCTAATACATTATCAGAACTCAAGAAATATGAAACACCATTTGTAGATTTAAAACTGCACATAATAAAAATAAGCTGAGCAACCGTCAAATTTAAAATTACTGGGCAATTAAAGAGCAGGAAATATTTTTACTTTTGAAGTAATCTCATAAAACAACCAATTAAAATAGTTATTTAATAAATGTCTTAATGTCTATGGCCTCCTACTTTCTTATCCATAGATGACTGTCATATTTAAATAAAATCTTGCATTTAGAATTTATAATTTTCTAACTGCCAGCAATGAAAATATTATCATTTATGATCAAATAAATTACAAAGTATTAAAACACTTATTGATAAATAATTAAGGAAAATACTATAGCAAAACAGATAGACTGGTAATACTTATTTCTATGAATCAGAGACTCATTGTTAGAGACAGCAGTGAATGTAAAACTATGAATGTAAGAAGCCTCTTATTTAGTTTTTGTGAGTTTTTTAAACAAGATTTAGTTTATACAAGTAACCTAGGTGAAAAATTGAGAAATCTTGCAGTTTTGCTTACAATTTTTGCTATACTGATGTCAAGTCAAGGACAGAATTACTTCCTGTATTCTGACAAGTATAGTTGCTTCAATCCCTAAATTCAAAAAAATTCAAGCATTTATTCCTATTAAGACCTTCAAAATGGCCTGTTCTAAGCCAAGTAACTCAAGATATTATTATGTCATTGTCAGAGATTTCTTTGTTTCATTTTAATATTTAACCTAGGATTATTACAGTGAATTTAAGAAAATTTCAGAGCCTACCTTCTTAAATCAGTTAATTAAACAATGATGACTATCAAACCTTTTCCAGAATAATAATAGTAAAAACCAACTTCTCAATCAATGTTTGAAGCAAAGAAAATGTAAGTAGAATGCAAGGGAGAATTCAATAAATTTCACAGATTTTTCAACTTTACCATCACGTTAAACAGAATGTAATAATTCTAAGTTCTTGAGAAGGAATGCTGAACACTACCTGAATGAATAGCAATGATATTTCCAATTTCAAAATCATATAATATTACTAAATTAGTTCAAAATACACATCATTAATCAGATAACCTACTGACCTAAAAAATAAGCATTAGTAAATGAATTAATTACTGGACTAAAAAATGTCATGGCTTGGACCACCGTCTTCAGTCTTGTGATTTACTCAAAAATTTTAAGACTTTGGACATTCTCAGATGTTGCCTATCTATTTACTCTAAAGACTTTTTTTTTTAGCACAGAAAAGATTGAAGTCTTATGTGGGTAAAAAATAAGCTTTCTTCATAAAAAAATCTGTCCTACACTGTATTATTCTTCAGGAAAGACAGCAATACAGACACTAAAGATACAAACACATATCAATTATAGTTTTGGTATGTGTGGTTTTTAATCAGGTGGACCATACTCACTAGCCTCCAAAACATGAAAGTTAGAATCCATAAAATTTTATGTTCTCTTACCGTCCAAGAAAACATTGCCAAAGAGGACGATTCTGTGTTGCCAAATCAGAATCTTTAGAACCAAACAATTTAGCTAAGAGACGAACAACAGCTAAACGCTCTTCTCCATCATTGCTCTAAGGAAAAAGAGAAAATAAATGAAGCTGGGTGCTTATTCATCAGACTACAGGAAGTAACATAAAACATTCCTAAGAAGCTACAAATTCAAGAACTTTATAATGACAACAACTTTAAACTATCATATCTCTCATTTACTATGCAAAAACTGATTTGATTCCATGTTACATCATCTGGTTCTTTGCCCTTATTTCACACCCTCTCAACTGCTAATTTATGCTAACTTCATTGCTGGTTTGCAATCTACACAGATTGTAGTAGAAATATGAAGGTTGTCATTCAATTTTAACATTCTCTAAAATCCCTAGAAAAAATTCTGTGAAGGGTGAAAAACTGAGAATGTTCCCACCCTAGTAACCTTTCTTTATAAGAAGTATTTCTTGCAATGTGAGCTCCATCATAAACCCATATCAATTAAGGTTTTGATATTTAAACTTTTAATCAAGGATTCCCTACTGACTAGAGAATATGTCACTAAAGAATGTCATGCTTCAGGAAAAAAAATCTATGTAGAAGAGTAAGAAACTTAAGAGGATCAACAAGGTTAAGTAACTAAAAGATACAAAAAAGCAAAATTTAGTTTGAAGTTTTTTTTTTCAAAAGGGCCTCCTATTTTTTAATGTTGAATCACTATTTGCTATGAAAACTCTGTTTCACTTTCACTACTGATGCATGTATTTATATAAATTTCTTTTTCTGAAACCACATGGTTCATGGAACTTTTTAAAAAAATCACACATTCACTAGGAAAATAGAAGCAATTACTAAAGCAATTGCTATTTGTCTTAAGTTTTCAAGTAAAATGTGTCTAAAGCAATACCAGAAATACAATAAGCAAATACTCATGGGAAGGCAGTAAATTAAAAAAGAAAAATAAAGACCATGGGATACAGTCTTTTCCTAATGTCTTAACTCTCAGAAATAGAGGTTTTGTGGATAAAATATGCACACTTACCAAAGATGTAAAATGAAAACTGTACCAAACTTTAACACTTATAATTACAAAAAAGATTTTCTTTGACAATGTTTGTTTCCAGCAATGTGACAATAATGCACATTAGTGCCATCTTTTAGTTCAGTTCAACTGACCAGCCAAAATGATTTATTGATTTTAAAGAAAAATCAATCTATCCTTAAACATCAAAAACTAGAGTAAGTGCAAATTTTATTGTACTTGCAAGTAACTACTTTAGTAGCTTAGTGATTATTTCAAATCATGTGACATTTCACATCTATATATTTAACTACTGAAATAAACCTAAGTGAAGACATACTCCTCTGCCTTTTTAAAATTTTAAATAAACCCCTTGAGTAAGGTCAGTATACGATTGTAGTGATGGTAAATATTTTGTGCAAAAATCATTGAATGTCATTGATGTTTGGCTGTATTATTAATCTATCTGAAAGTGAAAATGATCTTTAAGATATTACATAATACATCATTAAATACAAGTATCTTAGTAATTTAAAAAGCGGATAGAAATTAGAAATTCTCCATTAACAATTTACTGGCTTTCTAAAAGAAATTCCAAAGGGCACCTACTTTTTATTTCTCTTCAATTTTATCTAGAAAAATAACTAACTCTATTACTGTTTTTAATTACAAAGTAATTGACTTGGAACAATTCTCTGTGAAAATTTTCACTCCAACCAAAGTAAGGCTATTATAACTGCTTTTAAATCTGGAGAATAAATGTAAATGTCATCACTCTTTGTCTGCCATGAGCAAAGTCTTAAATGTAAAATATGGCAATTTCCTGGTAACTACAGCAAAGACTCCAAGTAGCATAATTCCACATTTAAGCATATTCCATAACTCCATAATTAAACATAGGAGAATAGCATTCTGTGGACATACACACTTTTATACAGAAGATTGTAACCTATCCTCTTAACTATGAAAAGCTGTAGCTATATGACTACAAGATATAACTACAGAAAATCACCATAGCCATAAAACTTCCTAGGCCATCTGCTTAATGCACACTAGTGACTCAGAAAGGGCACACTATTTACATATAGATAGTACCTAAACTACTCTGAATCTCAGTTTCTTCATTTGTGATGTGAAAAGTAATAATGTACAGGCCAATGTTTCACTCAGGAGCAACTAAGAACACAGGTGATTGTGCCTGTTGTAAGACAATAAAAATATTCCATATTAATATTATTTAGACACGGTATTAGTTCAGTATAAAGTTTTAAGAAGGCAGGAATTTACCTAAGAATATAGAAAAACAAAAAATAAATAGCCTTCTGTTATAAATATTGTACTAAAAGAGACCACACAGCCTGTAATATTTAACTGACTATATTATTAATTTCTTTAAAAAAAGGAATTAAGAAATCTATGAAACAAATTCTAGTTCATATACCTTCAAAGTAAGCCTATAAAAACAAATCAGATGAATAAAAAAAAGGAGCAATTGTGGACTATGGTAAACTGAAAAGTTCATAGTGCCCATTTAAGGTGCTACTACTCAGTTCTAGCCATTTTGTTGTCATATAGAAATAAGGGCCCAATATTGCCAAATTATGTGATTTAAAAAAAAGACTGCATACATCTGGATTTTTAAACTAAGTCTGATTTTTTAAATGTACTCACTCATTCAATGTTAGCATATTTAAAAGAAAAAATTCTTTGTATGAGGTTTTAAAATAAAATCTATCAGGTAAAACTGATTGTTGGGCTGGATTCAGCTTGTAAGCAACCTCTGCTTTATATAAATGGACCTATAGAAGAACAGGTATGAACAAACACTATGTTTTAGTTTCCCTCAGTTTACATTAAGTCCATGCATGGAAATCTAAAAGAAGCTCCTAATTGTTTTCCAACATGTCATGGCAGTCTTAAGAATTAAAAAGGCTTGACTTTTCATATTCAGATTATATATTAGTAGACAGGAAGAAAATATTTCAATGCCTTATACTTCAAAATAATTTGGAAATGACTTTAGGTTGTTGTTAAAATAAACTCTTATTATTTAAAGCAAACAAACCCTTTTCTCTATACAATATATTCCACACAACACAGTTTCTTAGAAGCCTGGTATAATGTCCTTTATACTATAAATAACAAATGCTTATACATAAAGACAATATGGACATTTCTTAATCATCTATACATGGTTTAAAAGTCTGAAAATAGGAGTTCTAATACCAAATCTATTTTAACTGTGCAACTGGACAAAATATTTCATGTTAAGTTTTCTCATCTCCAAAATCAAAATTGTTAATGTTGGTCTTCATTATAGCATAGTTTGATAAGGGATCAATAAGATTTTAGATTTAAAAGCCTTTCAAATAGTCCAGAATACTTAGCAAATATAAGGTGTTATTTTTTATAGTTCAGCTGGAATAGGAGATCAATACTCAAGCTCTTAATATTTTTTGAGGAGTTATAAATCCCTTGCTTAGCTGATTATAAAAGAATAGATATACTCCCAAGTTGTACAGTGAAATTTGTGGGTCATATGGTTATTGTAATCAAGACCTTTTCAGTACTCAGTACGAAATCGTTTGATGCTCTATCTAATACCATTTAATAACAGTATATATTATAAGGTTCTGGAATAATACCATTGTTTTTATTTTCTTTTTAAATTTAAGTACAGTTGACATAATAGTTTTAAGTGTACAACTTAGTGATTCTACATTTATATACATTATAAAATACCACAGTAGGTGTAGTTACCATCTATCCCCATACCAAGTCACTACAATATTATTGACTGCTCTCATGCTGTACCTTTCATTCCATGACTTATTTATCTTTTAACTGGAAATATGTACCTCTTACTCCTCTTCACCTATTTTATCTATTCCCCAACCAGTCTCCCCTCTGGCAACCACCAGGTTGTTCTCTGTATTTCTGAGGCTATTTCTGGGTTATTTGCTTATTTGTTCTGTTTTCTAGATTCCACATAAGTGAAATCCTATGGTATTTGTCTTTCTCTTTTATCACTTAGCATAATACCATCCCATCAATATCGTAAATGGCAAAATTTCACTTTTTGATGGCTAATATTCCATTGTATGTATGTACCACATCTTCTTTATCTATTCATCTGTTGATGGGCACTTAGGTTGCCTCCATGTCTTGGCTATTATAAATAAATGCTGAAATAAACATAGGGGTGTACGTATCTTTTCAAATTAGTGTCTGTTTTTTCTGGTAAACATCCAGAAACGGAATTACTGGATTAAATGATATTTCTATTTTTAATTTTTTGAAGAATCCCCAGACTGTCTTCCATAGTAGCTGTACCAGTTTATCTTTCCACCAACAGTGACAAGGGTTTCCCTTTCTCCATATCCTTTCCAACATTCATTGTCTTTTTGATATTAGCCATTCTGACTGATGTGAGGTGATATCATAATGTGGTTTTGAATTGAATTTATTTCCCTGATGATTAGTGATGCTGAACATTTTTTCATGTGTCTGTTGGTCATTTTTATGTCTTCTTTGGAAAAAAATGTCTATTCAGTTCCTCTTCCCATTTTTATTTGGATTATTTGTACTTTTGGTGTGAGTTTTATGAGTTCTTTATGTATTTTGGATGTTAACCCCTTTTGGGATAATACCACTTTTCGTATCTATTGTTTTTTCACTGCATACATATATCAGATATTTAACAACTGGGTGTGTTATAATTTTGCAATGTAAATTATCCTATCATCCAGAGGAGAGATACTGTTTTATTCAAATGATTCAAAAAGTATACTTAATTAAATATAAGAAGATAAACTGAACTCACATTTTATTCTATTATAGTTAGAGAAAAGCTAAGTGATATATATTTTTCTCTTGAAGCTTAAAGGGCTTAAAAATTATAGTCATTCCTACCTTCAGTTTGAATTCAAGCTGCGGCATGACAGACAATAATAAATGAGGATCTATCGCAAAAAGCTCCTGAATCAGATCAAATACATGTTCTGACAAATCACTTACTGAAGATCTTCCCAGCACCAAGACTTGATTGAAAAACTATAGGAGATATTAAGAGTAAAATATTCATTTCATTAAAAAACTTAGATAGGATTTTTATAAACATGTTAAAAAAACAATCAATTAAGCATTACAAATAAAACTGAAGGGGATAAAACAGATGTTTCAAGACCTATATGATAGGACAGTCACCAAGATGGAAGAAATAAACCTCTGAATACCAAAACATGAATGTTATAGGGAGAAAGGTAAAAAAACAATTCGGTTCTTAGTTTTCTTTCAAAATAGGATGACATTTCTAGAAATCTTAACTTTCATTAAAACAAGAACAAGTTAGATAAGTCATGTAATTCATTACAGAGAATTTTACAGAGAAATTCCCTCATAGCAGAGAAAACTTTTGAAGTCTCAATGTTTTTTTTAATCATGGTATCATTAATCTACAGTTACATGTGCAACATTATGGTTACTAAACTCCCCACTTCATCAGGTCCCCCACACTTACCCCATTACAATCACTGTCCATCAGTGTAGTGAGATGCTATAGAATCACTAGTCTTCACTGAGTTGTAAAGCCCTCCCCGTGCCCCCCCAACATTACGTCTGCTAATCTTAATGCCCCTTTCTCCGCTTGTCCCTCCCTACCCCACCCATCCTCCCCAGTCCCTTTCCCTTTGGTAATTGTCAGTCCATTCTTGGGTTCTGTGAGTCTGCTGCTGTTTTATTCTCCCAGTTTTTTTCTTTGCTCTTATGCTCCACATATGAGTGAAATCATTTGATACTTGTCTTTTTCCGCTTGGCTTATTATTTTTTTTAATATAATTTATTTTATTATCATTAATTTACAATTACATGTGCAATATTACGATTATTAAACTACCCCTTCATCAGGTCCCCCCCACCAACCCCATTACAGTCACTGTCCATCAGCGTAGTGAGATGCTATAGAATCACTACTTGTCTTCTCTGAGTTGTACTGCCCTCCCCGTGCCCCCCCAACATTACATCTGCTAATCGTAATGCCCCTTTTTCCCTCTTATCCCTCCCTTCCCGCCCATTTTCCCCAGTCCCTTTCCCTTTGGTAACTATTAGTCCGTTCTTGGGTTCTGTGAGTCTGCTGCTGTTTTGTTCCTTCAGTTTTTTTCCTTGTTCTTATACTCCACATATGAGTGAAATCATTTGATACTTGTCTTTTTCGGCTTGGCTTATTTCACTGAGCATAATACCCTCTAGCTCCATCCATGTTGTTGCAAATGGTAGGATTTGTTTTCTTCTTATAGCCGAATAATATTCCATTCTGTATATGGACAACATCTTCTTTATACATTAATCAACTGATAGACACTTAGGTTGCTTCCAAATCTTGGCTATTGTAAATAGTGCTGCAATAAACAGGGGTGCATCTGTCTTTCTGAAACTGGGCTGCTGCATTCTTAGGGTAAATTCCTAGCAGTGGGATTCCTGGGTCAAATGGTATTTCTATTTTGAGTTTTTGGAGGAACCTCCGTACTGCTTTCCACAATGGTTGAACTAATTTACATTCCCACCAGCAGTGTAGGAGGGTTCCTTTTCTCCACACCCTTGCCAACATTTGCTGTTGTTCGTGTTTTGCATGTTGGCCATCCTTACTGGTGTGAGGTGATATCTCATTGTGGTTTTAATTTGCATTTCTCTGATGATTAGCGATGTGGAGCATCTTTTCATGTGCCTGTTGGCCATCTGAATTTCTTCTTTGGAGAAGTGTCTATTCATGTCCTCTGCCCATTTCTTAATTGGATTATTTGCTTTTTGTTTGTTAAGGTGCGTAAGTTCTTTATATATTTTGGATGTCAACCCCTTATCGGATACGTCATTTATGAATATATTCACCCATACTGTAGGATGTCTTTTTGTTCTACTGATGGTGTCCTTTGCTGTACAGAAGCTTTTCAGCTTGAAATAGTCCTACTTGTTCATTCTTGCTTTTCTTTCCCTTGCCCAGGGAGATATGTTCATGAAGAAGTCACTAATCTTTATGTCCAAGAGATTTTTGCCTATGTTTTTTCTAAGAGTTTTATGGTTTCATGACTTACATTCAGGTCTTGGATCCATTTTGAGTTTACTTTTGTGTATGGGGTTAGACAGTAGTGGAGTTTCATTCTCTTACATGTAGCTGTCCAGGTTTGCCAACACCAGCTGCTGAACAGACTGTCATCTCCCCATTGTATATCCAAGACTCCTTTATCAAATATTAATTGACTGTATATGTTTGGGTTAATGTTTGGATTTTCTTTTCTGTTCCACTGGTCTGTGGGTCTGTTTTTGTGCCAATACCATATTGTCTTGATTACGATGGCTTTGTAGTATAGCTTGAACTCAGGGAGCATAATTCCCCCTGTTTAATTCCTCCTTCTCAGGATTGCTTTGGCTATTCGGGGTCTTTTGTGGTTCCATATGAATTTTAGAATTATTTGTTCCAGTTCATTGAAGAAAGCTGTTGGTATTTTGATAGGGATTGCGTTGAATCTGTAGACTGCTTTAGGTAGTATAGCCATTTTGACAATATTTATTCTTCCTAGCCAAGACCATGGGATGAATTTCCATTTGCTAGTGTCCTCTATAATTTCTCACAGGAGTATCTTTTAGTTTTCAGGGTATAGGTCTTTCACTTCCTTTGTTAGGTTTATTCCTAGGTATTTTATTCTTTTTGATGCAATTGTGAATGGAATTGTTTTCCTGATTTCTCTTTCTGTTAGCTCATCGTTAGTGTATAGGAAAGCAATGATTTCTGGGTGATAATTTTGTATGCTACAACTTTGCTGAATTCAGATATTAGTTCTAGTAGTTTTGGAGTGGAGTCTTTTGGGTTTTTATGTACAATATCATGTCATCTGCAAATAGTGACAATTTGACTTCTTCTTTACCAATCTGGATGCCTTGTATTTCTTTGTTTTGTCTGATTGCCGTGGCTAGGACTGCCAGTACTATGTTGAATAACAGTGGAGAGAGTGGGCATCCCTGTCTTGTTCCCAATCTTAGATGAGAAGCTTTCAGCTTCTCGCTGTTAAGTATGATGTTAGCTGTGGGTTTGTCATATATGGCCTTTATGATGTTGAGGTACTTGCCCTCTATACCCATTTTATTGAGAGTTTTTATCATGAATGGATGTTGAATTTTGTAGAATGCTTTTTCAGCATCTATGGAGATGATCATGTGGTTTTTGTTCTTCTTTTTGTAGATGTGGTGGATGATGTTGATGGATTTTCTAATGTTGAACCATCCTTGCATTCCTGAGATGAATCCCACTTGATCATGGTTTATAATCCTCTTGATGTATTTTTGAATTCGGTTTGCTAATATTTTGTTGAGTATTTTTGCATCTACCTTCATCAGAGATATTGGTCTGTAATTTTCTTTTTTGGTGAGGTCTTTGCCAGGTTTTGGTATTAGAGTGATGCTGGCTTCATAGACTAAGTTTGGAAGTATTCCCTCCTCTTCTATTTTTTGGAAAACTTTAAGGAGAATGGGTATTATTTCTTCTCTAAATGTCTGGTAATATTCAGAGGTGAATCCATCTGGCCCCGGGGTTTTGTTCTTGGGTAGTTTTTTGATTACCGATTCAATTTCATTGCTGGTGATTGGTCTGTTTAGGTTTTCTGTTTCTTGCTTGGTCAGTCTTGGAAGGTTGTGTTTTTCTAAGAAGTTGTCCATTTCTTCTAGGTTTTCCAGCTTGTTAGCATACAGATTTTCATAGTATTCTCTTATAATTCTTTGTACTACTGTGGGGTCCATAGTGATTTTTCCTTTCTCATTTCTGATTCTGTTTATGTGTGCAGATTCTCTTTTTCTCTTAATAAGTCTGGCTAGAGGTTTATCTATTTTGTTTATTTTTTCAAAGAACCAGCTCTTGGTTTCATTGATTTTTTTCTATTGTTTTATTCTTCTCAATTTTAGTTATTTCTTCTCTGATCTTTATTATGTCCCTCCTTCTGGTGACTTTGGATCTCATTTGTTCTTCTTTTTCCAATTACAGTAATTGTGTCTTTAGACTATTCATTTGGGAATGTTCTTCTTTCTTTAGATAGGCCTGGATTGCAATATACTTTCCTCTTAGAACTGCCTTTGCTGCGTCCCAGAGAAATTGTGGCTTTGTGTTGTTGTTGTCATTTGTCTCCATATACTCTTTGATTTCTGTTTTGATTTAGTCATTAACCCATTGATTAATTTGGAGAATGTTGTTAAGTCTCCATGTATTTGTGAGCCTTTTTGTTTTTTTTCTAAAATTTAATTCTAGTTTAATACCTTTATGATCTGAGAAGTTGGTTGGTAGAATTTCAGTATTTCCGACTTTACTGAGGTTCTTTTTGTGGCCTAGTATGTGGTCTCTTCTGCAAAATATTCCATGTGCACTTGAGAAGAATGTGTATCCTGTTGCTTTTGGGTGTAGAGTTCTATAGATGTCTGTTAGGTCCGTCTGTTTTAGTGTGTTGTTCAGTGCCTCTGTGTCTTTACTTATTTTCTGTATGGTTGATCTGTCCTTTGGAGTGAGTGGTGTGTTGAAGTCTAAAATGAATGCATTGCTTTCTATTTCCTCCTTTAATTATGTTAGTATTTGTTTCACAAATGTTGGTGCTCCTGTGTTGGGTGCACATATATTTAGATGGTTATATCTTCTTGTTAGAGTGACCCCTTTATCATTATGTAATGTCCTTCTTTATCTCTTGCTACTTTCTTCATTTTGCAGTCTATTTTGTCTGATACAAGTACTGCAACACCTGCTTTTTTCTCCTTGTTGTTTGCATGAAATATCTTTTTCCAACCCTTTGACTTTAGTCTGTGTATATCTTTGGGTTTGAGGTGAGTCTCTTGTAAGCAGCATACAGATGGGTCTTGCTTTTTTATCCATTCTGTTACTCTGTGTCTTTTGATTGGTGCCTTCAGTCCATTTATATTTAGGGTGATTATCGATAGATATGTATTTATTGCCCTTGCTAGCTTTAGTTTCGTAGTTACCAAAGGTTCAAGGGTAGCTTCTTTACTATCTAACAGTCTAACTTAACTTTCTTGTTAAGTTATTATAAACACAGTCAGATGATTCTTTATTTCTCTCCCTTCTTATTCTTCCTCCTCTATTGTTTATATACTAGGTGTTTTATTCTGTACTCTTTTACGTTTCCTTTGACTGTTTTTGTGGATATTTGATTTTACTTTCCTTTTTGCCTTTAGTTAGTATTTGGATGGTCTGCTTTTGTTGCTATTATTTTATTTTCTCTGGTGACATCTTTTTAGCCTTAGGAGTGCTTCCATCTAGAGCAGTCCCTTTAAGATATCCTGTAGAGGTGGTTTATGGGCGGTAAATTCCCTCAGCTTTCACTTGTCTGGGAATTGTTTAATCCCTCCCTCAAATTTAAATGATAATCGTGCTGGATACAATATTCTTGGTTCGAGGCCCTTCTGTTTCATTACGTTAAATATATCATGCTATTCTCTTCTCGCCTGTAAGGTTTCTGTTGAGAAGTCTGATGATAGTCTGATGAGTTTTACTTTGTAGGTGATCCTTTTTCTCTCTCTAGCTGCCTTTAATACTCTGTCCTTATTTTTGATCTTTGCCATTTTAATTATTATGTGTCTTGGTGTTGTCTTCCTTGAGTCCCTTGTGTTGGGATATCTGTGGGCTTCCATGGTCTGAGAGACTATTTCCTTCCCCAGCATGGGAATGTTTTCAGCAATTATTTCTTCAAAGACACTTTCTATCCCTTTTTCTCTCTCTTCGTCTTCTGGTACTCCTATAATGTGAATATTGTTCCATTTGGATTGGTCACACAGTTCTCTTAATATTCTTTCATTCCTAGAGATCCTTTTATCTCTCTCTGCCTCAGCTTCTCTGTATTCCTTTTCTCTCTCATTTCTATTCCATTAACAGTCTCTTGCATCTCGTCCAGTCTGCTGCTAAGCCCGTCAATGGCTTGTCTCATTTCTGCATTGTCTTTCCTCAGTTCCCTCACTTCCTCCCTTAGCTCTTGCATATTTCTCTGTAGATCCATCAGCATGGTTATGACTTTTATTCTGAATTCTTTTTCAGGAAGATTGTGCATGTCCATCCCATCAGGCCCCCTCTCTGGGGTCTGGCTAAGCTTTGTCTGGACCATATTCCTCTGTCTTTTCATGGTGATAGACATGGTTGCTGTTAGTTGCCACGTGTGTCAGCTGGAAAAACAAAGTCCCTCCCTGCTTGTTGTTCTCCTTGCCCTTCTCAGGGGCCTGAGCTGTTTTCCAGCGCACTGGGAGGTAGTCTCTGGGATTTTATCCCCTAAGCTGCCTCTGTGCGGGGTCACCCTCAGCTTAGCCTACAGCACTGCGGGGGTTTGCTGTCTCGTTGTGGGAATTCTGGTCCCCTTGGTGCCTTCTTCACCTTGTTCTGGGGTCCTTCCTGCTTAGCTGGGCCCCAGCCAGGATGTGATTCTGTGAGGATGCTGTGGGTGGCGCCGCTCCTCCACTGTTCTGCAGCAGCAGTGGCTCCGCTGGACCCTTTGCGGCTCTGGCCGGGTGGCGGGGAACAAATGGCAGGCTGCTGATCTCTGTAGGAAGCCTCAGTGTGGCTGCCTTGCCTGGCTGCCGGCCAGGGGCCCGAAGTTCCCCAGGACTCCTAGCCCACTGGGCCGAGTGCGCTGGGATGATTTTGTTCCGCTGTTAGGCCCTTGTCTCTTTAAGACTTTAAAAAAAAAAGCACACACTTTTCTTTTGTCCCTGGGAGCCGGCTAAGAGGACCCAGTTGCCGTCTTGTCTCAGATCCTGCACTTCTGTTTTCCTAATCTCTGATACACCACGTGATGTGTGTCAGTGCTCCCGGCGTAGATCACCCGGGCTGGTTATTTAGCCAGTCTTGTGCTTCCACTCCCTCCCTGCTCTGAATTTTTTCCTCCCGCCGGTGTGCTGGGGTGGGGGAGTGCTCGGGTCCCACCGGTTCGCGGCTTTGTATCTTACCCGCTTCGTGAGGCGCTGAGTTCTCTCAGATGTAGCTGTAGCCTGGCTGTTGTACTGTATCTTCTGTTCTCTCTTTTAGGAATAGTTGTATTTGTTGTATTTTCACAAATATATATGGTTTTGGGAGGAGATTTCCGCTGCCCTGCTCATGCGGCCATCTTCTCAGAAGTCTCCTAAAGTTTCAATCTTTTTGATTTTTAAGTCTAATTTTTCATGAGTTTAGTAATAAAAAGTATGCAAAAGTGGGAGATGAGTTTTGTTTTTTACAAAATATCCAGAGGAAGTTAAATACATTTTGACTCAAGAGGACAAAAAAAAGGAAAAGGTGATGATACAAAATTAATAATTTGAAAGAATGCTAGAAAGAAAAAAAAATAACATTAACAGCAGAAATTAAAATATACTTCTACCCCCTGCCAACACAAATACACACTTAGGAAAATGACATTAAATTTAAAAATGCTAAGGGGGAAATTATATGTAACAGATACTAGCATATCATTTATTTCTAGTAATACCATCAGGAAAATGACATTAAATTTAAAAATGCTAAGGGGGAAATTATATGTAACAGATACTAGCATATCATTTATTTCTAGTAATACCATCAAATGATACATTTCTTTTTAAAAGCAACATACATGAAGAGTTAGAAAATATTCGTAGTTATTATGCAGACCTTGAAAAGAAAAAGGAAAATAGTTTTAACAAAATTCACACAGACACAAACACACAGACACAGACACACACACCACACCACACACCACACCACACCACACCACTAATTCTCGAAGGACATATGAAAATATATTGGTGATATTTATTTCTGAGTATTGAGTCTAATGTGCTCAGATTCAAGACATTTTTTTACTGTTTATTCTTTTGTACTATTTGAGAAAACTTTTTTTTTACCATGTTTAAATATCAATAAATAATACCAGTAAGTCATACCATTTAAAATTAATATACTCTCCATTTGGGTTTTTATATGTGGAAAATAACCCACTAATAGATAAGTGCTACATTCACAAAGATAATTACTAAAGGAAAACACTGAAGAAAATCTAAATCCAAGGCAAAAGGGAAATGGTTAGGTAAATTATGAATATATGTCAGTCCAAAGGAACATTTATAGCTCATATTAAATGTCATATTTAATGTATAGCTCATTTTAATGTCAAAATATGGAAATATATTTAAATGAATAAAAGTCAAAATTTTACACAGAGTATGTGAAAAAATAGGTATGAGTGTGAACAAATATGCAACAATGGAATTAGTTCCTACATTAAGGTAGAATTATAAATATTTCCTTTTCTCTTCTAAATTCCTGTATTGATTTTTTTTTAGGAAAAAACCTTCCATTCAATGAAGTAAAAATAAAGTAATTTTATTACTATATAACAACTACTTAAGAGGGAGAAACAAAAGGTTTCAGAAGAATGACTTAGAGACATAAGGAGGAAAATTAATATAGACACAGAGCCAAAGATAAAAATTAAGGGAAAAATGTGAAAGAGATTAGCAAATCCAAGCAATAAAAAGATAAACATAAACACAAAGGTAATAAAAAAGGGAGTTGGAGTTGTAGGCAAGTTTTCATGAAGTAACATACTCCATCTTGTGCCACTTAAAAATGTCAATAAAGCTTATAAAGATATGCTGCATTTTGTCAATTTGGTCATATCAGTTTTTTTATATATTTGTTCTAAATAGATGAAATTGTTTATAGGCCAAACAAATGTATATGTGAAAGTTTTGATAAATTAGTACTATGGATTAAGAATCACACAATTATGGAATAAATATAGGCAGAAATACATACATTGGCAATGCATGCCTCAATAGTCTGGACTGTCCTTTTCAACAGGACTTTTGCGAGGTCAAAGGACTGTTTATTTAAGTTCTGAAACACAATAAAAATATGCCAAGTTACAAATGAATTAGTAAATTTATGATCGCACCATTAGAACATTATAGTCTTCATATCTATAAAATATGAAGCAAAAATAGAAGTGAATCCAATTCAAGGTTTTACCCACTATTCTTTGGTCAAGTGTTCTCAAATGTCAAAGTTGCAATCCAACTATGAATCAAAAACTAAAAGATTAGTTAGCCAAATGCTCAACCCTGTATTAAGTTTAGTTTTATGAAACCCAAAATTGACCTAAGTCTTTTTGGTTGTGTTTGTTAATCATTTGAACTGTCAATTATAGTAAACAAACACACACATATAACTTTCTCTAACCCACCATCCTGAGTATTTCATTGTCTACTTAATCAATGTGTGTTCTGACAAGAAAGTATTCCAAGTAAAATTTTCAATTATATTTTTGAAATGCTGAATACTATGTTTGCTCCTCAAGATTCCTAATGCACTATAACAAATTAAAGACTCTGAGAAAGACTGTAGAAAAGATATATTCACCTCTCAGAAAAAGAGGCTAGGGAACGCTATACTCTAGGTCAATAGTTAGCAAACTTTTTATGCAGAGCTGGATGGTACATATTTTAAGTTTGTGAGCCATACAGTCACTGCTTTAACTAACTATACAACTCTGCTGCTGTAGCATGAAAGCAGCCACAGACAAAATGAAAATCAATGAGCATGGCTGTCTTCTATAAAACTTTATTTACATAAATAGCAGGGGATCAGATTTGACCCTTGCTCCCCAATTTCATTCCATTGTCAACAGGATAAGATTAGCTCAAAATTAAGGCAGTATTTCATTGTCTAATCAATGTGTGTTCTGACAGAGTAGATCTGGAAAACCTTTCTATTTCCTTCAAGGGCATATTTCCAACTCATAAAACTGCAGACTAGAATAGAAACACCAAATATGCTATCTATTCCTCTTAAAAGTTTTCCTCTCTTACTTTGCATTAACATACTTCTCCCCTTTGCCATACTCTCAAAATTTTGACCAATTACATATTCATTTGAATTCATAAAATGCCAATGATATTTAGAGTCAGAACCAAGAGAAGAATAATTTATAATTAATTGTATCTTAATGTGAGTAAGTATAATTAGATACACTGTTCATCTAACATCTGATAATAAGTCACTGAACTATTAAAGGAAAAGAGCAGGGTAAAATATCAACAATGGGGTAGTCCTGAATACAGCCCAGTGGTGGAGCATGGGGAGCTAAGTCCTTCAGTTTCTTAGGAGGACCTAGCAAAAGAAACAGAAAAAGGATGGAGAGGAATATACAGCTTTGAATCATCCTTGTCCCCTTAACATAAACCATACAGTTCCTCTTTCTGCCCAAATCTTTTTCTGAAAGTATCTAAGAAAAATGTTGGATGAGTTCTGAGAATAAAAATTCCTATTTTCCATATCCATGTTACAAAGGAGAAAATTCATTTTCTTCTCCCCACCCCACTCCCCAAAACCAAAACCAAGACAGTACTCTTTATAATTCCCAGATTAGATATGAGTGATGAATTTGAAACATGTTTAGTTTTCCAGAAAATAGGTAACATTTACCTGAATGAAAGTCTCCCACAATATATATGTTATTCAATATTACCTTCTAAAAACGATAATAGCTACAAGACTGATGTGTGTTACTCAATTATGTTTGGTGCTGAAGAATGACAAGCAAGAATAACTATGTAGGATTGCAAATGGTGAAGAATAATTATTTTTCATATGTATACTACTAGCTTTAATAAATACCTTCATACTATACAGACCTTATGTGCAGGAATGAGGTTAATAAGAATGGAGTCCAATAATTCTTGAGTAACTCCATCACCTTCCATGATGATAGAACTCATCAAGTCTAGCATGTGCATTTGTACCTTCTTATTGTGACTATTGCTAAAAACAAAAAATGAAGAAAAGAAAAAAAATTCAGGCAAAAAAACCCCCAAATCTCACAGTTTAAAACAACTGTCTCAGATGTAAAAGGATTTTTATTTGGGAAAACCATGCAAATAATGGCAAAGAAATTTTGGCTGTTCTATTTACTTTCTCCCTCTGTTGACTATACAACAGCTCTAAGATATTGTTGTATTTTACAAAAACAAAGACTTAAAATGAATTAAGTCCCTACACAATTAGGATTCAATAGTGAGTTAAATACAACCAAACAAAAATGTCAACTTCAAAGAAAGGCTCACTTACATCTTTGCTTACGTAACTCCCGATTTTAAAAGGTGATAAAATTTTAAGGAAGGAAACAAAAAATGCACAAGATAACAAAGGTAGACAGTTTTTCATCCTTTTTATCCTTTAGATCTTACTATATTACCCCAAATAAAACCATAAACACCAAAAGAGCCTAAGTCAATTCAATCGATTTTTGCTATGTATCTTTGCCACTGGGGGTTTTAGTTCACTAAAAAGACTGGCTACAAAAAATGTTATAACTATCTAAGTTTTTCTCTTTCTGACTGCATCTTAACTAAAACTTTTCAATTTTCACATTTTTCAGAATATATATGCAAAGACAAATCAAGAGAAATGATATAATTTAGTTATACTACTACAGATACAGGGAGTTTAAATCATGTATCTCCAACCTGTAATTAAAAAAAATAAGTAACTTGAACTAACATATAATAGACCTCTTAGGCAATTAGTGGTAAATGCAAAGATAAAAATTTTAAGTTAGTGTAAAATTGTTATATCACTAGGTAAACAATTTTCTACAAGTTTTAGAAAGATAACCTCTCTTGCATGTCCTCTCCCAAATATCTTGTTTACTAAAGGCCAAGATTGTGTAGGATTAATTACACAGTGTGTGTGTGTGTGTGTGTAGAAGGGAGTGTGAGCAGGAGAGAAAGAAAAGAGATATTCAGCTTGATGCAAAAAAACTGAAGAGAGTATATATCTGTATATACTTGGGAACAGAAACGGACTTAAGAGAAGAGATGAAAACATACTTAAAAATAATGTCCCCAGTTTCCAGTCAAGATGTAATACACAAACAGGCTTTACCCTCCTACCCTGAAACAACTAAAAAACTGGGCAGTATATATGAAACAACAGTTTTCAGACATTGGACATCATGCACGTTTCTGAGAGAGGGAAATAAATGAGGTGAACCCTACAATTTTCCCAATTTACTGTCTGCTAAGTTTCCAAGCTGCAATGTGGGGAAAGAAACCCTAGCAGAGCCTAAAGGTTTTCCTGAGCCTGGGAAGACTAAGTCTGCAGGGCAAAATACCAGAGGGGAGAGAACTACTCAGAGAGCAGGCTTTTAAAGGATACCTTTGAGTTTTCAAGTGCTTAGTGACTACCACAAGCATGTGAGGAAACTTCTTGAGTTTGGGGAAGGCACCAACTGAAAGGAGCAGAGGGAATAATCCCTGGAACTCACACAGGTCTTACAACAGTGCAAATTCTCACTACAGTGAAAAATCTCAGAATTTTTCAGGGCATCTCACAGAGTAATCAAAAGGGTAAACCCACATATCCAAGAAGCTCAATGAGCCCCAAGCACAAGCAACAAGTGAAGAAAACTCTACCATCGTACATCATAATCAAACTGCTTAAAACAAGTACAAAGAGAAAATCTTAAACATGGATATAGGAAAAAAAGATGTATTATATGTAGAGGAACAAAGACTAAAAATGACAAAAACTGCTCAATAGAAACAATGCAAACCAGAAAAAGATGGGGTAACATCTTAAAGTACTGAAAGAGGGTGGAAAAAAAGGAAAAAAGAAAAAGAAAAAAAAGCCTATTAACCTAGAACTCTTACAGTTAAAATAACTTTCAAAAATGAAGGTGGAACAAAGACTTTTTCACTTACAAAAACTGAAAGAATTCTGGCAACTGACCTGAACTATAGGAAATGTTAATGTAAGTCTTTCAGATTGGAGTAACAACAGATAGACAGTAAACGGGTCAGTAAATACAAAGCAATAAGCTCTTGTTTCAAAAGTCAAGTCTTTTATTTACTCATACCTCATTGTGAATTATTTTAATTACATAATTACATCTACAATAAACTTAGATATTTGGATTCAGGAAATAAAAATATTAATAGAATCAAAGAAAGGTGTATGTGTAAGTAATTGTGAGAGGAAAGAAGTATAATTTCAGAGTGGGGAATGGACTTAAGTGGACAGTTAAGCTCACAAAATACAAAATGATGACAATTTCAGAAGTTGGTTTTTTAAATTCTGTTGGTGATTTTAATTTTAAAATAAAAGTTGAAAAAATGTGGTAGAATGCAAACAAGGGCCACAAATTGGTTCTCACCTCATTGTTCTCGTCTCTGCATGCACATGCCTTTAAAATTCTGCTCCTCCCATCAACATATGGAGTCTGTCTAACCAGTCTTTCAATTTGGACTTGCCCATGTGCCTTGCTTGGCTAATGAAACTTAAACATGAAGTGAGCAGAGGTTTAAAAAGAGTTTGTGTGGTAGGGCTTGCCCTTTTCTGCTACTTTTGAAACCCACTCAGTAGATGAAGTGGACACGGATGATGAAAGAAAGATAGAGAGAGAGAGAGAGAGAGAGAGAGAGAGAGAGAGAGAGAGACCTGACCCAACTATCCTATTACTTCAGTCAACTGCCACATGTACTGCCAACCAACTGCAAGTATGGGAGCAAATCCAGCCCAGCTGAATTGTGAAGCAGAATCACTAAATAAAATGGCTGTTTTAACATACCAAGTTTTGGGTTGTTTTGTTATACAGCAAAAGCTAACTAATACAAAAGGCAAAGTTTATATATTTTATCACTTATTTAAGGGCCTTCAGTTAGCTGCCACAGGAAACTTTTTTTCTGCAGTCCCTTTATAAGATTCTATTTTCAGACCAGCTCAGTCTTTCCTTTTTATTCCATATTAAATTCTATTCCTACCATTTTATTTAAGGAAAAGGAAAAGATGATACAATACTCATTTAAAAATCTACCAAAAAATATCTAGAAGCATGCTGTCCAACATGGAAGCCATTTAGCTGTCGAATGCTTGTGGTATGTATATACAGAACTGCATGTTGAAATAATAATGCTTTTGGATACTGCAATATATCAGCAAAAATATATTACTGAAGTAAATTTCATTTGTTTCCACCTTTCTGTGGTGGTTACTAGAAAATTTAAAATTTATGTAAAATATATTATGTTGATATATTATGTGATGACAACATTTCTCATAACAATGCTTGGTTTACTATATATAAACAAAACAAAACACTGGACTGAAATCAGAGTTTGGACTCTCCTGTTCAGCAGTCTGTCCTTGGGCAATCCACCACACTCCTTTTTCCTTGAATTACTTTCCCAATTTCCATAAGGAAAGAACAAGGCTTAAGATTTTTTTCTAGCCCTAAAATGAAAAAATTAGTCAGTGCATCTCAACCACTGAGCTATTATGCCTCCTAGCATTCACTAATGGTACTTACAATACTTGTAATTTCCACCTGATAATTTAGTACTTCACTATATAAGGTCTCATACCATTTGCTTTATGAGAACAAATGACTATAATTGATATGTTTATTTTAAATGGCAGTATAAGGGCAATTGCAGCTTTCAAACAACAACTTGATTTTCTTCTTCACATTTAAGTCTTCTAAGGAAACATTTCCTTATAACTCTAAAAGATTTGAATGCATATGCATAGTACATGATACTTCAATATGCACAGCAAGAAAAAGATACAGAGAAGCTTAAAAAAATAACTTACTTGATCACTGAGAAGAGAGTCCTAAAAAGCTGAATAAAAATTTCATTGCAATCTTCCAATTCAAAGCAGATGTTATATGATTTAACCCAAGCTAAATTCTTAAATAAATAAATAAAAATAATTATTTATCTATACAGAACAGTTACAAAAAAGCAAACTCATTACTAAAATTTAATTCTTAGAATTAGAAATCTATATTAAAGCTTATAAAGACCCAAAATATAAAATTACAGTTGTTAAAGGAGTCATGTACTTTGATTTTTAAAAGACATATGTCTGTTGGCATTAACCTTCTCTAACTGAAAAATACTAAATTGTTAGTTAGGAGACATACATACATAGTAACTATAAAGAGCAGTGAAAATTAATTTAACTTAATCCTCTTTTGGATTAGAGAAGAATAAAAACAGAAAGATGAATATAGTTTCAAATAATCTAACAGTTTTTCCAGAAGAATATACTTTATTTTTTTCAGGATATGAAGAGCAAAAAAAGGATTGTAAAAGACATTTTGTTAAGTGGGCTTTGTATAAAACCAAAAAGATTTATTTTACATTATAAAGATAAAATGAAGAATTTTCTATTACATGAAATAGTACAATATTTGTTAAATAATTTTTTTACCTCTAATAAGTAAAAGTATCTATTAAACTGTGGACTCTTTGTATCTTCCAAACCTTTTAATTGTCTGGTAATAAACAAAAATATGTCCTGTTAAAAAAATGATAAAATACATTAATTTAGACACAAATACTTAATTATCATTCTTTCACAATACACTAATAGCCTGTGTATATATATTCTCCAATACTTAAAAAAAATTCTCTTTTAGCCAAATGAGAAGGGACTGGACTAGTCCATTACTCAAAATAAACTGGAAAAAAGAAAATCACATAAAATGACATACTTTAGAGGCAAAAATAAAGATTATTGCTGCCACAAATTTTTAGGCTTTCTCACTCTGAGAGAACCATAGGGTGGGTATCTTGTTCACCCTTTCTTCTACTACAGAACTGCCACTTTATTATCTTCATCTTGCATCATGGCAAACAATTATCTTTACTTTAAAGACCAGGATATCAGTCTTTCCATTACTATTTCCTACATGTAAATAGTAAATTTTCAGTACCTAGTTTTGAATTTGATGTGTGACTACAAATCTGTGTGAAACAAAACAATAACAGACTGGTCCAAGGATAGTACTTTTTCACAATGATGGTGCTCCATTTCTTGAACTTTCTTTAGAAGTTTTAACCCAAACTAGTACCTATATGGGACAAAATGATTTTAGGACTACTTAAAGCAATCTGAAGTATTAAAATTTTCCAAGAAAAAAATTATTTAAAATCTATTTTTAAAAATTTGTTATTAGTTCAAGACAGCAATTCATACAAGGAGTACCTCAAATATTTCAAACAAAGGCAGAACCACCAAGATGACCGTATAGTTTTGTGTGCAGGGTTAAACAGGCATTTGAATACATGAATTCTGCTATACTACTGTTTTAAAAAGTGGCACCAATCCACTATTTATCCCTTCAATTCAGCCAACTGGGTTTTGTGATGGGCTATCCTGAAGATTATATAATAAGCAGACAGGGACTAGTTTTGATCTGTACCTTTCAGTGCTTCATAAAAATACCAGTCATGTTTGTGGATAACTCAGTGAATATTAATTAACTGAATAAATAGTTTGTTTTCCAACTTATGATATAATCTTATGAGGATGAGATGAATAATGTGAAAGCTACATTCCTAAAGATAAGCTAAAGTATAAAAGTAAACTAATTTTGTAAAGACTGTATTTACCTTAAGTTTATCATGGGAAGTATACGGAGCTTCTGGGGCATAGATTCGAAAGATGTCAGCCAAACAACATGCTACAAGGAGACGCACGTCTTTATTGGGATTCCTGAGGAAAAATTCAGATGCAAGATGCAAGGCTAGTGGGAGATACTGCTGTTTTTCATCTTCTGAGTCCTGATCCATATCCATAAAAGTTTTTACTACCATCTGCAAAAATGTATAAAGGAAAAATATAATCAACTTTTGATGTTTAGAAATTAGCAGAGGATATCTTTTTTAAAAAATCACCACCATTACAACACAAACTAGAAATCAGTTACTAGGATTCACAATAAATTTTTGTAAGTCTTCATTTAAGAATTTGGGTGAAGATCACTAGCATGACCAAGTATCAACTTTGGATTACTCAGAGACAGGTTAACTGCATTTGTACTAGACTTATGAACTTAAGACTGTCATTATTCATTTTACATGTAGCCAAGGTAAAAAGTTCTTGGCCTCAAACACACAACAAATTCATTTGGTACTTTGCAACATTGTCAATTATGTGTCTTTTGTATCTTCCTATCAAAGCTACCTTGATTTAGGCTCTTTAAACTACTACTTCATTTCACAATAGGTTTTGCAATTCATATTAGAAAGCCAAGATTAAATATTTTTATGTAGTTGTACTTCTGATTAAAAGCTTTAATTATGAAATAACCTCTGTTGTTATTTATGGTTACAAAATTAACAAATGCACATTTTAGAATCACAATAAAATACAAAAGTTTAAACGGCCATAATTTCTCAACCCCAGAATATAACCACTCTTTACATTTTTTTTGTATTTTATGCTGGTCTATTTTCTCTGTGAAGATGCAAAAGACCACACTATAATTTTTCATTCATTTACCAAATCATGATCATTTCTTCATGCCTTCAAAATCGTTTAAATACATAATACTTTATCTTACCGGTCACCACTATCAAATATTGATGCTGTGCTACTATTTCTGTTTTGCCAAAACTTTTTATCATGAATAAATGTTGAACATCATCAAATTTTTTTCTGTGCCTGCTGAGGTGATTGTATTTTCCTTCTAATTCTGTTAAAAGGAGTAAATCCCACTGACTGATTTTCTAATTTTAACCCAAGCTTGCATTCCTAAAACCTAATTCTAGTCCAACTTTGCATTCAAAAATAAATAGAATTAGGTCATAATACATTTGTATATTATCAGATTTGAGTTGCTACTACATTGTTTAAATTTTTGCATTTACACTCTTGAAAAAAATTGACCTATGACTTCTTAAGACAACCATGGCCATTTCAGTACTGAGGTTACACTGGCAGAAACAAGTCAGGAACTGATCTTTCTTTTTTCCTAATATGTGGAAAGTTTATAAGACGGATTTTATTTTTCTTCCTTAAGTATTCAGTGAAGTTCAATTGATAATTGAAACATAATGGAATTTCAAAAATATTCTGAACTGAATGACGATAAAATATAAACTACCAACACTTGTGGGATGCAGTTAAAGCTGTACTGAAGGGAAATTTATAGGCTTAAATGTATCTACTACAAAAGAAGGAATGAAAAAAAATCAGTGATGTATGTTTCCACCTCAAGAAATCAGAAAAATAAAAAATGAAATAAAAGGAAAGTAGAATCTAAGGGGGAATAACATCAAGAACAACCATCAATGAATTAGAAAACAAATACGAAAGACAAAAATCAACAATAACATATGCTGATTGTTGAAAAGACTAATAAAACTGACATACAAGAATAAAGACAAGACAGGAAGTCACAATTACCAATTTCAGGGATGAAAAAGGACATATAATTACTCAACCTAGTAACAATACATTGGAAGAAGGGACCTGTCACATGAAATAGAGTATGTGAATAATCCTGTTTCTAAAGATACCAAATCTGAAATTAAACCTTCCTACAAAGAAATCTCCAATGTATATAGATGGCTTTAGTGGTGCAAAGTCCCAAACAAGACAAGTATGTATAGATATGTATAGTAATAGCTCCTCTGTTCAAAATACCAAGCCTCTCTCTGCCATTATTCTGTTACAGCTTCATATCTTGGTTTGGTTATGCAGTCATTAGTCAGCAAGAGTCTACTTTTAAAGTACAAACATCTCTGTGAGAGTTACTACCCGCTAGGCCTTATCTCTGGTTATCTATTAACATTTTAGTAGAGACTGTTACCAGTTGGAATTAAGAATGATTCAGAAGATAAAACCTTAAGTTTAGGAACTGAGAGACAAAAAGATGCATGATCTATTAGGTGTGTGGGGCTCTGAAGCAAATCATTATGGCAATGGTTTACTCATGTATTTCCTTGAGGTAGGTGTTATTATTACCTAAGTTTTGGAGAAAGAAAGTCATGTACTTGTGGTAATCTGCCTTAGGTTACAGAGTCCCAAGACAGGATCAAGACCAGCATGGAGAGAAATGACGAAAGAAAATAAAATATTAGACTGCATCACATAGGACAAGGGTAATATTTAGCTGAAGTTTATAGTTTCAGATAAATATTACATACATGGCTGTTTGAACTGGGCAGATTAATATAATGTGGATCTCGTAATGTGGGTTGTGGCAAAAGAAAATAATTGAAAGCTTACTGTGGCACTGTATTACATTGGTTCCTTACCAGCATCTTGTATCCTTTTTGGAATGATGAATGATTTCACTTCCATAAGGTACCCAGAGTAGTAAAATTCACAGAGACAGAAAAAACAATGGTTACCACTGACTGGGGGGAGGAGGAAATATGGTGTTAAGTGTTTAATAGGTACCAAGTTTCAGTTAGATATGATGACAGTTCTGATGAATGGTGCTAATGTTTGCACAACCATGTGAATGTACTTAATGCCACTGAACTATACACTTAAAGTTGGTTAAAATGGTAAATTTTATGTTATATATATTTTACCACAATTTAAAAAATCAGTATAAAATATTCTAAAACTGGAGAAACATTTTTCTCAGCTACATGTTAACTAATGTTACAATCAAGTGGAATAAACACAAATATATCAAAACGTGTTAAAAAAAATAAAGTTCTGGATGAAGTAAAAATAGTTAATAAAAATAATAGTAACACAAGAGAACATCTGTTCCTTGGGTAAGCCATTCACTGGGTATGTTTTCATAACTTTCAGAAAGGGATGCATCACATATATTGTCATAAAATATAGACAAGTATAGCATGAATTACCTAACCTGGAAAAAACAACACAGAAGAGAATGACTGTAAATCAATGTCCCTTATGAGCCTAAATACAAACATTAGGAATGGCATCTTAAAAGAATTAAATGTTTCTGTTTTTGTTATAAATGGCTTTGTGCTCATACAGAGAGCATAGAAAGGGGGAGAAAGGACTGGAGTAAAGATGAAAAACGTTAACATCTAGAGAATACAGGAGCTCTTTTTACTACACTTGTAACTTTTCTGAGTGTGAAATTATATAAAAATAAAAACAAAATTAAATAATACACGTACCACATGATACAGGACAAACATATATATCACAAAGCGGGCAAATTTTTTAAAAAAACATTACAATTAATAAAATGCCTTTTTAATATCTAATCTGATATTATATATATATATTTTAAAAAATATGACCCATGATATGTCCCTACCATTCTGGCACAAAAGTTCCTCAGTTCTAGATAACCAATCAGTGTATAACTTCTCGTTGATAGTAATTTATTTATAATTTTTAAGTAAATATATTTCTAAACATGGGTCTATAGCAGGGATCACAACTCAAGGGCAGGAACATGGAAATAAGGATTGGGAGAAATGGGACAGGACACACACACCATCCAAAGTTGAGCTTGGTTTCAGCTAATTATGACAAGAGAAGAACGCAGGTCTAGTATTGTAAAATCACCAGTTGACGAGGATACAACAAAATTTTAAGTGAAATAATCTGATTTGAGAATTTCAACAACTCCAAAATTTCACACCATTGTGAGGGGCAAGCAAACATGTCCATAAGTCCTCAAATCAACAATTTGCAAATTGTTGGAAATATTTTAAAAAAAACCTGTCAACACAGCCATCTTTTCAGGTAAACAAAGTATTGTAAAAAGCAGTTTCCCACTTGTTCTGTACTTAAGTAAAAATACAAGATGCCCTTAACTAAGTGAAAAATTTTATGAAGAAAATACCTAGTAAATGGACTATCATTAGAATTCAGAGCCTTCAAAATATTAATGAAAATTTTACAGCATTTGATCCTCAACCACACCACAGAAAAATGTCATTAAAATTTTCCAGTATCAAAAAGTAATGGTAAAGACAGGCCACTTTACAAAATTACAAAAAATTACAAAAAACTAATTCCAAATGGTATAAAAGTCAAAATTTGGAAGGGAAATTTTAAAAAATTTTAGAAAATAAAGGAGAATATCTTTATGACCTTGGGTATAAAGCATTACTTAAATCAAGACACGGAAAGCACTGAGTATAAAGCCTGATTCTTTCTGCAAAATGAAAATTAAGGTGTTCAAAAAATATCAATGCTAAGTTTTTAAAGGATATGCCAACCAAATAAAAGCAGATATCCGTGACAGATACAACCAATAAAGACCGAGCCTAATACATATAACTAACTCCTAAATTCAGTAAGGAAAAGAAAACCTAACTGTAAAATGGACAAATGACTTGCTAGACAATGCACATCTTGAAAGAAACACAAAAAATCAATATAATGCGGACTAAATCCCACCAGTAGGCAAGGAAATACAAAGTGAAACAATGGTAAGAGAACTAACATTTTTCTTTAATTTTGCTATCATTAATATACAATTACATGAACAACATATGGTTACTAGACTCCCCCTATTATCAAGTCCCCACCACATACCCCATTACAGTCACTGTGCATCAGTGTAACATACTATAGAATCACTACTTGTCTTCTCTGTGTTATACTGCCTTCCCCGTGTCCCCCCCCAACAACATTATATGTGCTAATCATGATGTTGCCCCCTTTCCCCCTTATCTCCTCTTACTACCCATCCTCCCCAATCCCTTTCCCTTTGTAATTGTTAGTCCATTCTTCGGTTCTGTGAGTCTACTGCTGTTTTGTTCTCATACTCCACAGATGAGTGAAATCATTTGATACTTGTCTTTCTCCACTTGGCTTATTTCACTGAGCATAATAACCTCTAGTCGCATCCATGTTGTTGCAAATGGTAGGATCTGTTTTCTTCTTATGGCTGAATAATATTCCATTGTGTATATGTACCACTTCTTCTTTATCCATTCATCTACTGATGGACACTTAGGTTGCTTCCATTTCTTGGCTATTGTAAATAGTGCTGCGATAAACATAGGGGTGCATATGTCTTTTTTAAACTGGGCTCCTGCACTCTTAGGGTAAATTCCTAGAAGTGGAATTCCTGGGTCAAATGGTATTTCTATTTTGAGTTTTTTGAGGAACCTCCAAACCACTCTCCACAATGGTTGAACTAATTTACATTGCCACCAGCAGTGTAGGAGGGTTCCCCTTTCTCCACATCCTCGCCAACATTTGTTGTTGTTTGTCTTTTGGATGTTGGCCATCCTAACTGGTATGAGGTGATATCTCATTGTGGTTTTAATTTGCATTTCTCTGATGATTAGCGATATGGAGCATCTTTTCATGTGCCTGTTGGCCATGTATATTTCTTCTTTGGAGAAGTGTCTGTTCGGCTCCTTTGGCTATTTTTTAATTGGTTTATTTGCTTTTTGTTTGTTGAGGTGAGTGAGCTCTTCATATAATTCGGATGTCAACCCCTATCAGATGTCATTTGTGAATATATTCTCCCATACTATAGGATGTCTTTTTGTTCTACTGATGGTGTCCTTTGCTGTACAGAAGCTTTTCAGTTTGATATAGTCCCACTTGTTCATTTTTGCTTTTGTTTCCCTTGCCCATAGAGATATGTTCATGAAGAAGTTGCTCATGTTTATGTCCAAGAGAGTTTTGCCTATGATTTTTTCTAAGAGTTTTATGGTTTCATGACTTACATTCAGGTCTTTGATCCATTTTGAGTTTACTTTTGTGTATGGGGTTAGACAACAATCCAGTTTCATTCTCTTACATATAGCTGTGCAGTTTTGCCAACACCAGCTGTTGAAGAGGCTGTCATTTCCCCATTGTATATCCATGGCTCCTTTATTGTGTATTAACTGACCATATATGCTTGGGTTTATATCTGGGTTCTCTAGTCTCTTCCATTGGTCTATGGGTATGTTCTTGTGCCAGTACCAAGCTGTTTTGATTACTGTGGCTTTGCAGTAGAGCTTGAAGACAGGGAGCATAATACCCCTGCTTTATTCTTCGTTTTCAGAATTACTTTGGCTATTCTAGGTCTTATGTCATTTCATATGAATTTTAGAACTATTTGCTCTAGTTCATTGAAGAATGCTGTTGATATTTTTATAGGGATTGCATTGAATCTGTTGATTGCTTTAGGCTGGATGGCCATTTTAACAATATTAGTCCTTCCCTATCCATGAGCACGGGATGTGTTTCCATTTATTGATATCTTTAATTTCTCTCATGAGTGTCTTATAGTTTTCAGAGTGTAAGTCTTTCATTTCCTTGATTAGGTTTATTCCTAGGTATTTTATTCTATTTGATGCAATTGTGAACGAAATTGTTTTCCTGATTTCTCTTTCTGCTAGTTCATTGTTGGTGTATAGGAATGCAACAGATTTCTGTGTATTAATTTTGTATCCCGCAACTTTGTTGAATACAGATATTAGATCCAGTGGTTTTGGAGTGGATTCTTTAGGGTTTTTTAAATATAATATCATGTCATCTGCCAACAGGGACAGTTTGACTTCTTTACAAATCTGGATGCCTTCTATTTCTTTGTGTTGTCTGATTGCCTTGGCTAGGACCTCCAGTACTATGTTGAATAAAAGCAGGGAGAACGGGCATCCTTGTCTTGTTCCCGATCTTAAAGGAAAAGCTTTCAGCTTCTCGCTGTTATGTATACTGTCTGTGGGTCTGTCATATACGGCCTTTATCATGTTGAGGTACTTGCCCTCTATACCCACTTTGTTGAGAGTTTTTATCATGAACGGACGTTGAATTTTGTGGAATGCCTTTTCAGCATCTGTGGAGATGATCATGTGGTTTTTGTCTTTCTTTTTGTTGATGTGGTGGATTATGTTGATAGATTTTCGAATGTTGTATCATCCTTGCATCCCTGAGATGAATCCCACTTGATCATGATGGATAATCTTTTCGATGTATTTTTGAATTCTGTTTGCTAATATTTTGTTAAGTATTTTTACATCTATGTTCATCAGGGATATCTGTAATTTTCTTTTTTTGTGGTGTCTTTGCCTGGTTTTGGTATTAGAGTGATGTTGGCCTCACAGAATGAGTTTGGGAGTATCCCCTCTTCTGCTTTTTGGAAAACTTTAAGGAGGATGGGTATTAGGTCTTCACTAAATGTTTGATAAAAGTCAGCAGTGAAACCATCTGCTCCAGGGTTTTTGTTCTTAGGTAGTTTTTTTATTACCAATTCAATTTCCTTGCTGGTAATTGGTCTATTCAGATTTTCTGTTTCTTCCTGGGTCAGCCTTGGAAGGTTGTATTGTTCTAGAAAGTTGTCCATGTCTTCTAGGTTGTCCAACTTGTTACCATATATAATTTTTCATAGTATTCTCTCATAATTCTTTGTATTTCTGGGGTGTCTGTAGTGATTTTTCCTTTCTCATTTCTGATCCTGTTTATGTGTGTAGACTCTTTCTGTATAACCTGGCTAGGGGTTTATCTATTTTCTTTATTTTCTAAAAGAACCAGCTCTTCCTTTCACTGATTCTTTCTATTGTTTTATTCCTCTCAATTTTATTTATTTCTGCTCTAGTCTTTATTGTGTTCCTCCTTCTACTGACTTTGGGCCTCATCTGTTCTTCCTTTTCTAGTTTCATTAATTGTGAGTTTAGACTGTTCATTTGGGATTGTTCAGCTTTCCTCAGGTAGGCCTATATTGCAATATACTTCCTTCTGAGCATGGCCTTCACTGTGTCCCAGATTTTGCAGTGTTGAATTACTGTTGTCATTTGTCTCCATGTATTGCTTGATCTCTGTTTTTATTTGGTCATTGATCCACTCATTATTTAGGTGCATGTTATTAAGCCTCCATGTGTTTGTGGGCTCTTTCGTTTTCTTTGTGTAATTTATTTTTAGTTTCATACCTTTGTGATCTGAGAAGCTGGTTGGTACAATTTCAATCTTTTTGAATTTACTGAGGCTCTTTTTTGTGGTCTAGTATAAGATCTATTCTTCAGAATGTTCCATGTGTACTTGAGAAGAATGTGTATCCTGCTGCTTTTGGATGAAGTGTTCTGTAGATGTCCGTTTGGTCCATCTGTTCTAATATGTTGTTCAGTGCCTCTGTCTCTTTACTTATTTTCTGCCTGGTTGATCTGTCCTTTGGAGTGAGTGGTGTGTTGAAGTCTCCCAAAATGAATGCATTGCATTCTATTTCCCCCTTTAATTCTTTTAGTATTTGTTTCACATATGTATGTGATCCTGTGTTGGGTGCACAGATGTTTATAATAGTTATATCCTCTTGTTGGACTGACCCCTTTATCATTATGCAATGTCCTTCTTTGTCTCTTGTGACTTTCTTTGTTTTGAAGTCTATTTTGTCTGATACAAGTACTGCAACTCCTGCTTTTTTCTCACTATGAGTTGCATGAAATATCTTTTTCCATCCCTTTACTTTCAGTCTCTGTATGTCTTTGGGTTTGAAGTGAGTCTCTTGTAGGCAGCATACAGATGGGTCTTGTTTTTTTATACATTCAGTGACTCTATGTCTTTTGATTGGTGCATTCATACTGTTTACATTTAGGGTGATTATCGATAGGTTTGTGCTTATTGCCATTGCAGGCTATATGTTTGTGGTTACCAAAGGTTCAAGGGTAATTCCCTTACTATCTAACAGACTAATTTAACTCACTATGTATGCTATTACAAACACAACCTAAAGGTTCTTTTTTATTTCTCCTTTTTCTTCCTCCTCCATTCTTTATATGTTAGGTATCATATTCTATACTCTGTCTATCCCTTATTGACTTTGGGGGTAGTTGACTTGATTTGCATCTGCTTAGTAATTAACTGTTCTACTTTGCTGTGGTTTTATTTCCCCTGGTGACATCTATTTAGCCTTAGAAATACCTCCATCTGTAGGAGTCCCTCCAAAGTGCAGTGCAGAGGTGGTTTGTGGGAGGTAAATTCTCTCAGCTTTTGCTTATCTGAAAATTGTTTAATTCCTCTTTCAAATTTAAATGATAACCTTGCCAGGTAGAGTATTCTTGCTTCAAGGCCCTTCTGCTTCATTGCATTAAATATATCATGCCACTCCCTTCTGGCCTGTAAGGTTTGTGTTGAGAAATCTGATGATAGCCTGATGGGTTTTCCTTTGCATGTGATCTTTTTTCTCTCTCTGGCTGCTTTTAAAAGTCTGTCTTTATCCTTGATCTTTGCCACTTTAATTATTATATGTCTTGATGTTGTCTTCCTTGGGTCCCTTGTGTTGGAGATCTGTGCACCTCCATGTCTTGAGAGACTATCTCCTTCCCCAGATTAGGGACGTTTTCAGCAATTACCTCCTCAATAACACTTTTTATCCATTTTTCTCTCTCTTCTTCTTCTGGTACCCCTATAATGTGGATATTGTTCCGTCTGTATTGGTCACAGTTCTTTCAATATTCTTTTATTCTTAGAGATCCTTTTTTCTCTCTGTGCCTCAGCTTCTTTGTATTCCTGTTCTCTAATTTGTATCCCATTTACCATCTCTTCTAGTATATCTAATCTGCTTTTAAATCCCTGCATTGTATGTTTCATTTCAGATATGGAATTTCTTAATGATTCAATCTCCATCTTAAATTCATACCTGAGTTCTCGAATATTTTTCTGTACCTTCATGAGCATCTTATGATTTTTATTTTAACCTCTCTTTCAGGATGATTGGTGAGTTCAGTTTCATTTGGCCCCTTTTCTGGGGTTCATGAGATTTTGGTCTGAACCAGGTTACTTTGACGTTTCATAATTCTATGTGGTGCCCTCTAGTGCCCCGAAGCTCTAGTGTCTGGAGCTTCTCAGGCTCTAGAGGGAGATTGGGGGTCGTAGGTGAGCGGCACAGGTGCCTGGGGGCAGGAAAGAGCTGTTTCCTTATTCTCAGCTGCAGTGCCATTCTGCAGTATCAGAGCCAGTGGGCCAAGCACACAGGTGTAAGCCTCTGTGCTTGGTGTCTCTAGCTGTTGTAGGCGAGGCCTCCCTCTGGCTGGCCTGACATCATCACAGTGACTGCCGGTTTGTGATCAGGTGCCGGCAGGCCAGGAGGAAAGTGCAGCATGCTGCATGTCACAGTGGGGCTCCTCGGAGCTGAATATGCAGCCAGGGGAATGGGGCACCTGAAGCTCCTCAAACTTCCCAACCCGCTGGGCAGAGTGTGCTCAGACAACCTTGTCCACCTATACCTTCTCCTGCGTAGCAAGCTCCATGCAAACCCCTCCTCTTCAGCAGCCCTCTCACAGCTAGGAAGCCTCCTAAACAGCCTGCCTTTCCTTTGTCTCAGAGTGGCCGGATTTGGATCCCCATTCTCCACAAATGGCCAGAATCTCAGTCTTTTAAGCACTCTGCCTGTCCCAGCTCCCCAACCCCAGCAACCTCCAGAGCAGCACACAGTGTATGTCTGTGGCCCAAAGCAGACCTCCAGGGCTGGGTCCCACCAGATCAAGGCTTTCATATGTTACCCTGTTTCGTGAGGTCTTCTCTGTTTGTGAGATCTCTATGCAGTCTGGTGCAGCCTTCTTTCCTGTTGCTGTTTTAGGGCTAGTTGTATTAACTATATTTTCACACTGTATGTGGTTTTGGGAGGAATTCTCTGTCTCACCTCTCACGCCGCCATCTTGAATCCTTCTCGAGAACTAACATTTTAAGATACTGAGTTCTCTGGTCCATGAATATGGTATCTCTCTATTAAAGTTCTAAAAATTTCTCCTTCAGCATTAAAGTTTTCAGTGCCCTGGTCTTGTGTATTTTGTATCCAAGTGTTTTACTTTCTTGGATGCTACTGTAAACTTTAATAAAATTTTCAGTTTCCAACTGTTACAGGTTCCTAGTACACAGGTGCTCAATTTTATATACTGAGCTTGTATCCTGTCATATAACTACACAGCTTTATTGGTTCTGGTAGCTTGTTTGTACACCTCTTAGGATTTTCTACATACAAACATCATTTCCAAAACGGACCATTCTGTCTTTTCTAATCTGTATGCTTCTTATTTTTTTCTTCTTCCACTAGTAAAACCATCAGAATATTGAGCAAAAGTGCCAACAGCAGACATTTTAGCCTCTCTTCAGATCTCAGAAAGCATTCAGTCTTTTAATCATTAAATATTATTTATGTTAATAAGGGGAGTTTTCTGTAGATGCTTTTTATCAAGTTAAGAAAGTTATCTTCTATTCCTAATGTGCTGTCAGTTTTTTTGATCAATGTGTTGGATATTTTTTCGGATACTTTTTCTACATTTATTGAGATAACATGGTTTTTCCATTTTGTACTAGTGTTAAAATGTTGAACTACATTGATTAATTTTCAAATATTAAACTAAATTTGTACTCTTGGGATAAACTACATTGATTAATTTTCAAATATTAAACTAAATTTGTACTCTTGGGATAAGCCTGACGTGGTGGTCATTGGGTCACTGTGTTATGTGTGGGTTTTCTTTCCCCCTCTTCTATTTTTGTTTGTTTTGGTGTGGCTGGCTGGATCTGCTCTGCTAATATTTTGTTAATTAAGGCTCTTGTTCTGTTGTTTTCTTTTCTTGTAACATGTTTTGGCATCAAGGTAATATTGGCCTTATAAAGTGAATTGTAAGTGCTCACTCTTCCTCTATTTTCTGAGTTTGTCTAGGAGTGGTATGATTTTTTTTCCTTAAACACTTAATAGAATTCACCAATGAAGTCATTTGGGTCTTTGTGGAAAGCTTTTAGTTGCAAATACAGTTACTAAAATCCATGTAAAGTAATCAGATTTTCTATTTCGTCTTAAACAAAAACAATAATTTGTATTTTCCAGAAATGTATCCATTTCATTTAGGATACTGAATTTACTCGCTAAAACATACTCTTAATATGCCTATATTATCCTTTTAATGTCTTTAAAATCTATACTATGTCTCCTCTTTTATCACTGATACTGTTAATTTTTGTGTACTTTTTTTCTTGATTGTTTTAATGCAGTGGTGTCAAGTATGAAGAAGTGAATTTGCTACCTACTTCCAGGAGACATCTGATGATGTCTGGAGACATTTTTGGTTGTCATGACTGAAGAAGGGGTACTCCTGACATCTAGTGAGTTAAAGGGAAGGGATATGGCCAAACATTCTATACTGCACACGACAGCTCCCCACAACAAACAATTATCAGGCTGTTAAGAGTCAACATAGCCAAGGTTAAGAAAACTGACCTAACAAAGGGTTTTGCCAATTTTATTAATCTCAAAGAACCAACTTTTGACATTATTTGTTGTCCCCATTGTCCATTTTCTTTGATTTCCACTCTTACATTTTAGTATGTCCTCCTTTCTATTTTCTCTGGATTTAATCTGCTGCTCTTTTTCTAGGTTCCAAGAGTAGAAGTTTACCATTGCTTAGCCTAGACTGTTCTCTTCTGATAGTAAGCATTTAAAAGCTTTATATGATACAATATAAACATAAGCATATCAAAATAAATTTCTCAATAAACACTGCTTTAGTTATATCCTAACAATTTTGATCACTTTCCTTTAGTTCAAAATATTTTCTAATTTTCCTTGTGATTTCTTATTTTATTCATATGTTGTTTAGAAATATATGGTTTAATTTCCAAATATTTCTGGAAATCTTATTAATTTCTCATTTAATTCCCTGTGATATTATCCTTGTGTGTAACACAAATCACATTAAATTACTGAGATGTAATGGCCCGTGACATAGTTTTTACCTTGGTGAATGATTCATGTGCACTTGAAAAGAAAGTATATTTCTGCTGTTGCTGAATGGAATGTTCCAGAAATATCAAGTTTTAATTCATTAGTACATTAACTCTTCTATGACCTTACTGATTTTTGTCTGCTGTTCAATTACTGAAGGCAGAGTGTGGAAATCTCTATGTATAACTGTGGATTTATTTCTCCTTTTCAGTTGTCAGTTCATACTTCATGTATGTGGAAGCTGTTAATAAATACATATACATATTTAGGATTGTTGTGTTTTCCTATTTTCTATGAAATATCCTTCCTTATCCTCAACACTACCTCTTATTCGAAAGTCTACTCTGAAATACTGCCACTGTGACTTTCTTATATCTGCATTAGCATGGCATATCTTCTTTCAATCCTTGTACCTTTTTTAAACAGGCATGTTTATTGAGGTATAATTTACAAACAATGCTTTTTAGGTGTTCCTTTCTATGATTTTGACACACAACTGTATAACCATCACCAGAATCAAGACACAGAATATTTCCATCACCCTATAAAGTTCCTTTGCGTCCCTTTGAAGTCAACCCTCACCTTTTTCCTTAGCCCTTGGCAACCCCTGATCTATGCTGTCCCTATACTTTTGCCTTTTTCAGAAGGTCACATAAATGAAATTACATAGTTTGTTGCTGTATGGATTTAGCTACTACCTTCACTTAGCGTAACACATCTGAAATTCATCCATATTGTTGCATATATCAATAATTTGTTCCTTTTAACTGCTGAGAATTATTCTACTGGGAATATATTCAATTCTACTGTGTTCAGAGAATGTATTTTATATGATTTCAATCATTTTAAATTTTTTGAGTTTGTTGGCCCAGCATTTGGGCTGTCCATAGCTTTTGGCTTTTATGAATGAGGACACTATAAATATTTGTGTGCAGGTTTTTTGTGAAGCATTTTGTTTCTAGGGTGAAAACCTCAGAGTTGGATTGCTGGGCTATACACTAAGTGTATATTCACCTTTATATTTATAATAAATTGCCAAAACATTTTCCAAAGTCACTGTATTATTCTGCATTCCCATAAGCATTGTATGAGAGAGGGACAGTTGTTCAGCAACCATGCTGAGTGTTTCAGGTTTTTGTTTGTTTGTTCTTAGCTATACTGGTAGGTGTATAGTGATATCTTATTGTGGTTTTAATTTAATTAGTCATTAGGAAAATACAAATTCAGAAAAGAGCATCTGCTCAAGTATTTATTTACTGTCTATACATTTTCTTGGTAAAGCATCTTGTCAAATCTTCTGCCTGTTTTCTGTTTTCTTATAAATGAGTTTTGAGAGTTCTTTATATATTCCAGATACCATACATATTTTGCAAGTATTTTCTCCCAGTCTGTGACTTATCTCTAAGTTTCTTAGTGCAGAATGCTTTCCACTGAAGGATTTAATTGATTAAATCCAATTTATCATTTTTTTTCTTTTACACTTTGTGCTTTTTATGTCCTAAGATATCTTTGCGTAACTAAAGGCTGCAACAATTTTCTCCTAAATTTTCTTGTAGAAGTTATACAGTTTTAGGTTTTTACATTTATGTCTATAATTCATTCTGAATTAATTTCATATATGCTGCACATTTTGGGTCAAGGTGTTCAACACCACTTGTACAAAACGCTTCCTTCTCCATTGAATTGTCTTGGCATCTTTGTTGAAAAAAAACAAAAACCCAACTGTAATGTGTAGTCTATTTCTGGACTATTATGTTCCACTGATCTATGTATCCATCCTTTCACCAATATCACATAATCAAAAACCAATTTTGATTACAGTAGTTTTACAGTAAGTTTTGAAACCTGGTTGTGTGTGAGTCCTCCAAATCAACATACAAATGGGGGGGAGATCTGAACAGACACACTACAATGGAATTATACACTGCTGGTAGTAATATAAAAATGATACAACCACTTTGGATAACTGGCAGTTCTTAATAAGTCAAAGAAAAACCTAACATCTAAGCCAAAAATTCCACTCTTAAGTATATACTGAAGACATATATTCACATAAGAACTCACAAATGTTCATAACAGCTTTATCAGAATAGCCCCAAGTTGTAAATAACCAACTATCCAACAACAGGTAAATGGATAAATCTATTGTGGGATATACATACAAAGGAATCAGCAGTAAAAATAACCTGACATAAGCAACATCATAAATTATCTAAAAAATAAGCTGAGCCAAAGAACCTAGACACAAATGGGGAGCAGAGTAGATTAAAAAAGACAAGAGGAAACATTTGGGGTGATAGGTACATTCATGATCTTGACTGTGATGATGGTTTCAAGACTGTACACATATGTGAAAACTTGTCAAACTATTATGCCCTGACAGCAAATCTCTGACACCAACTGGTTGTATGTTTCAATTTGGTTCTCACAGACCCTACAAGTTAAAAGGCAAAGTTCTTCACAAAACTGTCCCTACTTCAGATGCCACCTTCAAGTCCTGGGGCCACCCATACTTCTGACAGACCAACTGTAACTTTGAGACTTTCTACAACACCCTCAGGTTCAATAATTTGCTAGAACAACTCACAGAACTCACTCTGAATCACTATACTCACAGAAGGACTATACTTATGATTATAGTTCTATTATAAAGGGTACAATTCAGGAACAGTCAAATTGATGAGACACAAAGGTCAAGGTCTTGGGGAGAGAAGAAGGATGAAGAGCTTATGCCCTCTTCTGGTGGGATCCAATACAACACCCTTCCCAGCATTATCAATGTGTTCATTAACCAGGAAATGCCTCTTGAGCATTGATGTCCAGAGGTTTATTGAGGTCTTAGTATGTAGGCATAACTGATCTATGCCACGTGACTGAACTCGATTTCTAGCTTCCCTCCCCTTCCAGGAGGTCAGCTGGCTAAAAATTCCAATTCTGTAACAATGTGCTTTGACCAGCTGCATCCTGAAGCCACCTAAGGGGTGGACAATGTCACTTCATTAACATAAAAAAGACACTCCATCATTCAGGAAATTCCAAGGGTTTTTGGCTCTGTGCTAAGAACTGGTAGTAAAGAATATATTATTATATCATATTGAATATTTTAATGTGTTACCTTTTATATTTTTCAATTATAACTCAATATAGCTTTTTAAAATTGAAGTATAGTTGATATACAATGTTGGTTTCACATATACAACATAATGATTTGACAATTATATATACATTACAAAATGCTCACCATAAGTGTAGTTATCACCTGTCACCATACAATGGTATGATGTAATTACAGTATTACTGTCTATACTCCCTATGCTATAATTTTCATCCCTGTGACTTACAATTAGAAGTTTGTACCTCTTTATCCCCTTTACCTACTTCACCACCAGCCCAACTCCCCTCTCCCCTATGGCAACACCAATTTGTTCTCTGTATTTATCAATCTATTTTATTTTTTTAGATTCCACATATAAGTGAAATCACATGGTATCTTTTTCTGACATACTTCACTTAGCATAATAATATTTCCTAGGTCCACCCATGTTGTCACAAATGGCAAGATTTCACTCATTTTTACAGCTGATTAACATTCCTCAATATTGCTGTTTTCTAAAAGTCCCTGCCTTGGGGGAAAAAAAGTAAAGTAAATGATGTTTATAATTCCCTCACTGGTAAAAATTACATTAACTTTCTTAAAGTCCAACATAGAAAATGAGAATTCTTGTTCACTGTTAATTATAATGTAACCTGGTATAACCACTTTGGGGTTTTCAGTAACCTAGAAGATACACACACTCAGTGGCCCAACAATTTCACCCATGTCTATGTCCTAAAGCATATGCATATAGAATATGCATATAGAATATGCATACAAGTATATTCACAGCAATGTTATTTATAAAAACCAAAAAGCTAAAAGTCAAATGTCAACAGAAGATTGGAAAAATAGTACAATAGAGTACAAATAGCAATAAAAATAACTGAAAACCAGATATAAGCAGTAATATGGATGAGATCAAACATAATACTGAAAAACAGACATAACACAAGGAATCATCCAGTATTATTCCATTCATATAAAATTTAAAAACTGAAACTGAAAAAAAATAACAACTATGTTTTTAGAGTATATGCATACATAGACAATGACATTGTAAGAGAACAAGGAGATAGTGGTTATAGAAGCATCAGCTTGTGACTGGCAGGTACACAATGGACTTCTGGGGGTACAAATGGTATTTTGGGAGAGGTGATGATATGTTGTATCTTTATTCCTATGTTCATTTTATAGTTACCTATTAAATTATACATGTATTTCATATACTTTTTATATATTTCACACATATATACACAAAGACCCAAAATATGTATATGCATTTAGTAAAATAGTAGCTTTTTTTAATTATAATAGTTAAAATAAGATTTTTAGGTGTGATAATCATAATGTGACTTTAAAAATAAATATTCTAATTTTTTAGGAATATATTCTGAAATACTGAAATGATACCTGGAATTTGATTAAGGAGTTCATTATTCTATATTCTCTACCTCTGTTTTTGCCTGAATTGCTTGCTCCATAATTGAATGTGAAAAGTTAAAAAATAAAATATTGTAGGTACCATAAGAATCTCAGATTCCAGGACAGTGACTGCATTGGGGTATGGGTGGGGACTTAATAATATGGGTAAATGTAGTAACCACATTGCTTTTTCATGTGAAACCTTCATAAGAGTATATATCAATAATACCTTAAAAAAAAAAGAATCTCAGATTCCCTTTAAAGCAACTCATATAAACATCCTTTAGATAATGTAAAGTCTCAGAAATTCCAACTCCATTTAAAAATAAGGGAATCAGGGAGAGAAGAGACTGAGGGGGAAAGAAAAGGTACAGAGGGAGGCACTGAGACCTGGAGATATGAACCAAAGAAATACAATGCATTAAGAGCAGGTCTAGAACTAAAAACTAAAAACCAGGTTTCAAAATTATTAATCTATTACTTTCCAGGACACTATTCTAACTCTCACATATGCTGGAGCTCAACTTTTCAATGTTTTTCTGATTTTTTTTACTTGCTTATTGTATCTTTCCTGCCCTAGACCTTTAAGTTCTGCAAAAGCAGGAAAATGTATTCATTTATGTAGTATCAGAATCTATAAAACGGCACATGACACATAGTACTCAATATTTGTTCAATTATGAACGAAATGACTACTTCAGACAATCTCCATAGTATACAAAGTTTTCAACAACAAAACCATCTAAGTTCAGGTGTGAAAACATCTAAGTTTTGGTATTAAATAAGCCTTAAGATAGTGGTTCCCTCACTAAGTATATGTGTATATGCGTATATATGTATATATATATATAGAGAGAGAGAGAGAGAGAGAGAGAGAGACTACCAGATTAGAATAAGCACTAAGCTATTTTAAAGCAACTTCTGGACCTCAAGCTCAGAATTTAAGTGACTTACTGACCAAATTTATCATGTTATTATTTTGTCTTTACATTGCACCTAGATTGCAAATTCCTTTTAAGAAAATATCTGTATTTTAAGAGCCCAGACTACTTATCTCAAAAATGAGTTAGCATCATACTGAATACAGCTGATAAAACTTATTCATTGCTATCACAGTTTAGCTCTTCTTATATCATACTTGATTTTAGTCTCTTTAGCTCTCAAAATCAGAGTACTTCTATCTAGGTTACTCTTAAAATATCTATTTTAATATTACCCCAATTCAAACAACTGTTTCCCACTTTCTAATACTGTATGACATGTAAAACATCATAATTTACTTATACTTTTATGCATTATATATATATGCATATATACATGTTTGTATATTTATATGCAAAAATAAAATGTTATATTGATTTCAACTCTCCACTCTAGTCAAACTGGGTTTATTCATTATGTTCTGAAAACATCCTGAGCATCTTTACAGCTTTGCACAGAAAAAATAAAGAACTCATAGAGCTCAACACCTGTTGAAGAAATATGTAAATATGTCCCAGTATTGCTTTTACCCTTCACTGAACTCCAAACCTCACACATACACTCTTATTAAAATATTACCTATACTTAATAGTTTCTGCCCAAATCCTACTTCCTCTTCTTGAAGTCGTATCCAACCACCCTATTCTAAAAAGATCACTGACTCCTTTGACCTAAAAACACTGCACCAGTTACAAAGCAATTATCTTACAGTGTCTCCTTGCTAGAGCTATTAGTATAAAAATCATGTGTCCTCAAAAAGATTGTGATGTCCTAAGGGCTAGGAGACATGTTTTACATATTCTACATTTGTCTTATAAAGATATAAGTGCATAATATTTTCTGAGGAAATGAAATGTGTAACAATACTTTTTGACACACTATCTAAACTTCAGAGGCTGACCAAGTCTGAGAATGGAAATCTCTCTGAAATTCTGGATCTGCCAACAGCTATGCAATTAATATATACTTCAAGACTAAATGCTAATATTAAGATAAAACAAAAACTTACCATATCATCTAGCAATTCCACTCTGGATATTTATCCAAAGAAATAAAAACACTAACTTGAAAAATATATGCACCCCCATGTTCCCTGCAGCATTATTTACAATAGCCAAGATATGGGAATAACCTAAATGTTTATCAACAGATGAATGGATACAGAAATTGTGGTATATAAATATAATGGGATATTATTCAGCCATAAAGAAGAAAGAAATCTTGCCATTTGCAACAACGTGAACAGACTTCAAGGGCATTAGGCTAAGTGAAATGAAGTCAGACAGACAAATACTGTATGATCACTCTTATATGTGGTATCTTGAAAAGAAAAAAAAAAAGCCAAGCTCATAGATACAGAGAACAGAATGGAAGTTGCCAGAGGCAGGGGGTGAAGGGTGGAAGAAATGGGTAAACTGGTTGTTTTTGTGTGTGTGTTTCTGTTTAAATAAATATATAATTTTTCAAAAAAAGAAAGAGAGAAACTCTAGACCTGGACAGGGGAAAACAAACAACATAGCGTCAATATGGCCATTTCATTCAATTTCAACAAATTAAGTTATTCTTCGGAAAAAACTAAATAAACTGTTTTACTAATATAGGGAAAATGAAAGTCCCTATGGCCAGAATCCTCACCTGACCCTAAACTACTTGATGATGTAACTGGCCTCCTATGTAGACTAATGCTTATGCACCTATTGGCGATAAGCCAAAGTGTTGGTGTTACTATATAAAGAGCTCCACCCAGTGCTTTCCCTGGAGGCAGAGACAGAGACAAACGTGGTTCTAGCACTCAACCTGTGACCTTAAGAATAAGGCTTGGTATAAACCCTTTTACCCATAAGGATCTGTTGTTATTTGGTCTCAGCAAATACAGAATGAACTTGCCTGGCAGGTAATCCCCCTCAGGTGAGACAATTGGCACAGTTGGCAAATTTGCTGCAGATCCCCCCCCCCAAACAAAACAAAAATGGAATCATCTGCCCTCATGGGAGAGGTACTTCAGCAGGCTGCCCCTATGGACGGGGAAACACTCGGGTATCCACCCGTGGGCATGTGGTGCAAGGTGGCTTGCCTCCTAGAGGAGTAGGCTCCTACCCAGGACAGGGGGATGTGGAAGTGACACCTGAGGCAGTAGAGGAGACCCTCTGCAAAACAGGGAATTCCTTAAAGAAACAGAGTGCAGTTGAGGCAGCGGGAACCGCGGGGTGGCTATTTCTCACAGTGTTAAGAAAGGCCATAAGGAGAAGAACACACTCCTGCAAGAAGCACAAAAAGAGGTAAAGGTCATGAAGGAAGAAAAAAATTAATTGATGATAGAGATGGCATCACTGTGAGGTGCTATGGAGATGGTAAAGGATATAATGGTAACACAAGAAAAGACAGCACAAGAATGCAGGCTACGAGGTGCTGTGGAGGAAGTAAAAGATTTGTTGAAGAATGAGATGGTGCCACTGTGAGGCACTGTGGAAGAGGCAAAGGCCTTGAAGGGGAAGGGCATACTGCAAGAAGCACGAGAACGCCAACTGCAAGGCACTGTGGAAAAGGTAAAGGATGTAGCAGGGGAGGTACTCTGCAAAATGAGACCAAGAAATGGTGAAGGAGCCAGAGGAGAATAAGGAATGAGACCCAGAAATGGCAGAGGAGCTAGGGAAGAACAAGAAGGTAGAGGTGGTACCAGAGGCACCAACCTCTTCTTTATTGAAATCCCACCCAGTTGTAGTCAAGAAAATAAAGACACAGCAACTGTGGGTTCCTTCATGAGAGGTGCAGCCTCCTCCCCGGACTGGAGCATTCTATGCTCCACCCCTATACACAGATGGAGCTGGGATCCCAGTTTCAGCAGAAACCCTCAGAGTCCATGTCAGCCTGGCTCCTGCATCTTTGGGATACAGGCATGGATGGGATCAATTCTGTTTGGATCAGCGATAGGAAAGCAGGCTTTCCTGACAATTCATCCTGCCCTGCAGTACAGGCTGCAGAATGCACACCAGACCCCAGGAAATCATACACTTCTTGAGTAGGTAATGGCCACACTTCATGCTATGTGGCCCAATAAGGGTGATTTACCATCCTCCCCTGCTAGATGGCAGACGTATAACAAGCCATCTGGTGTAATGGGAGTTGAGCATGAAAAATGCCATTTATAACCCAGTAAATCATGACCTGGACAAGGAGCTGTTTACGGCAGGGATGAGGGATACAGTGCTACAAACAACTCCCTCATCCCTCTTTGGGCCCTTAGTGGCCATTCTTGTCCCTCACTTAGAGCAGCCCATAAATGCAGTTAACCATACTGTTGCAGATTTGGGGAAGGTGGAAGCAATGCAGGCACAAAAGTTAGCATAGTCTGCTGAGAGGAAGGATCTAAATGGCTCCATGAAGGTCACGAGGACCCAGATGTGGGTTGATTTAATAGGGGCTGGAACAGATATACAAAAATTGGATGGGAAGTCAAATAGAATCTTAATGGAGCTGTGGCAAATGATGAAGCAGATGAATTGGCACAGGTATATTAGCTGGAAGGAAAGCCTGCCTATGATGTGGGCCAGTGGTTATGTTAACATTTGTTGCATGCAGGGCAGAAGATAATGTGTGCTGCAGCTCACTGGTGGGAGCCTCCTCTGACCTGTGAAGAAATCAGCACAGGCTAGCAGGAGTGCACTGTATGGTCCAAAAGGGACTTACACCAAGTCCCCCAGCAACATGGGACAACTGCTACAGAGCCTCATCAGGTGGCAGATTATATTGCGCCTCTGTCCATGTCAGAGGGGTATCAATATGTCATAACTGTTGTGGACACAACTACTTGAATTCTGGTTGTTTGTCCTGAACTTTGCTCAAACCAGCAAATGACTAGAAGAGGCTTAGAGCATCTCTTTGCAGTCTATGGCTGACTGCAGGTAATTGAGAGTGGTCAACCCATTTACTGGATATGCAATATAAGAACGGGTGCAACCATTAGGGATAAAGTGGAAGTTTCATGTACCATGTAATCCTACTGGGGAAGATATGACAGAGAGGTACAATGGTTTGTTAAAATCTGCCATTTAGTCAGACACCAATAGTCTGTAGGTATGGTCAGTCCACTTATGGACAGTGCTAGGCATTTTAATGAAAAGCCCTGGAAAGGGGCACTGAGCCCTGTAGACATGACTGCCTCCAATACAACTGCAAGCACAAACCAAGGAGGAATCACTGAAGCCAGGGTTTGGCCACAAGAATAATATATTGCTATCAGTACCCACTGCAATAAACCCCAGAGACTCTGTTCAGTGGATGTGCCTTGGACATTTTCACACAAGGACCAGTACTGGCTGGCCTCCTGGCACCTTGGGACAAGGACTGGATGCTGGTCTCCTATGTATTCCTGGAATAATGGCACAGTGGCGCCCAAAGATCACAGTAGTGTACCCTAAATAGCTGGAAGGTAAGAGCATCTTACTGGGGAGGTTTGTTTTATCTTTATGGCCAGTGCATGCACCTCCAGTAGCACTATACATAGATACCTCATTAACTCCCATGGGAGAGAGGTAAAGATATGGTATACTAGACCCAGACTGGACCCTCTTCCTGCTTTGGTCCTACAAAGAACCACTCTGTTGGATGCATCCTACCTGATGTACAAGATTTGCCTATGTTAGTGTCATTAAAACATGTCTTATCAACCTCAAGATTAATCTCCTCTAACGTCTTTGTGGATTGGGCACACACCCTAGTGAAAACAGCTTCTCACTCAGTGTGCATGGGGCTACCTATCAGTACTGCTACTGGCCTCCTGTAGAAGGTGCCAATAGTGAACTGGGACTGGTTTGAATACAACTGAATGACCACTTGGTGGCAGCTGATCTCCTCAGGCTTGAGGATGACTAGTATTATAATTTTGTCGTCATGTGTATCATAATTTTCATCTGTATGTTGCTGTTATCCTCTATAGCTGTTGTGGAATCTGGTTACAGTGTTCAAGCTTTCTCACAAAGGGACCACTGTGGAAGACTGAGGGTGCATAAATTGTAAGGCAAGAATCCTGCAGGGATAAGAGTGTAGGGAAAATTAAGGTTCCTATGGCCAGGATCCTCACCTGACCCTAAACTACTTGATGATGTAATTGGTGTACTGCATATGCTAATGCTTACATACCATTGGCAATGAGCCATTATTGTCAGTGTTACTACATAAAGAGCTCCTCCCAGTGCTCTGCCCAGAGGCAGAGACAGAGATGGATTACAAACACCCCAGAGGAAGACATGATTCCAGCACTCTGACCTGCCACCTTGAGAATAAAGTTTGGTATAAACCCGTTTACCTCCAACTCCCTTTGCTGTTATTCAGTCTCAACAAATCCAGAGTAAACTTGTCTGGGGGCAACCCCTATCAGGTGAAACAACTAATAAACCAATAGAGACAACTGAAGATATATGTTTTGTTAGTAAATACTTAGTCAAAGTTAGTATTCTTTAATGAGACAAGGTTATTTCATATCTAAATTGTGTGGTGTAGAAAAGTTAGATGGTACACATTTCACTAACCTCTTCCTAAACTCCACAAATTCTATTCTAAGGCAAATTCTTACCAGCTCTAAACCATTTAATAAGCATATACTACATACCTATACTTTTAATGACTCCTAAAAATTTCTAAGGTAGAGGAAATTTTTTACTTTATTTATATCCACCTTCAAGATAACCCAGAACTAATTGGATTAAATAACCTGGATATTTACTGTAACACAATCATCATAGAAGCTATTTTTAGCTTCAAGGGAAATTCATGACATCCTAAAGTATTATGAGCAGCCTTCAAGCCTGAGAGTATGATACTTGTATTGAGGCTTTGGAGGTTGTGACGTTTGGTTTTAATATAACCTTATATGTGCTCTAACATGGGGAACTTGCCAGGCAGAAGGACAAAATGAGTGAAGAAACGAGACACAAACCATTTAATTATACTTCAGTTTGAATGGTATCTACTAGATATCATCTATTAAGTTCTTTCTGTGTTCCAGGGATTTTCAAGTAACTTAATGTACTATTAAGTCCTCTAATACAATGATTCCATTTGGGAAACATTATTGACATCTCCACTTAACAGATTAGGAAAATGAAGCTAAGTAACATTTTCTAAGGCATAAAAATTCAAATTCAGGCAATACAGCTAAACACTCTACCTACTTCTTACTATTCTTCGCCTATATATTATATGTTACAGTATAGCAGGACAAGTGTTATCCAAAATGACTAGAGAAAAATAAAATATATTCACATATAGGGAATACAGTATAGAAAATACACTGTGTCATAGTGCTGTAAATACTAAGTGGTTATGTTCTGGGTTTAATTCAAGTCTACTTTTCTCAGAATGTAGTTACATGAAGACTATGATAGAGATTTGAGATGGGAGCACACGGCAGCTTAATAGATGCCCTTAATATATATATATATATATATATATATATATATATATATATATATATATATATATATATATTTATTTATTTATTTATTTATAGTTTATTTTGGTATCATTAATCTACAATTACATGTGCAATATTATGGTGATTAAACTACCCCCTTCATCAGGTCTCCCCCACCAACCCCATTACAGTCACTGTCCATCAGCGTTGTGAGATGCTATAGAGTCACTACTTGTCTTCTCTGAGTTGTACAGCCCTCCCTGTGCCCCCCCCAACACTATATCTGCTAATCGTAATGTCCCTTTTTCCCCCTTGTCCCTCCCTTCCCACTCATCCTCCCCAGTCCCTTTCCCTTTGGTAACTATTAGTCCGTTCTTGGGTCCTATGAGTCTGCTGCTGTCTTGTTCCTTCAGTTTTTTCTTTGTTCTTATACTCCACAGATGAGTGAAATCATTTGGTACTTGTCTTTTTCAGCTTGGCTTATTTCACTGAGCATAATACTCTCTAGCTCCATCCATGTTGTTGCAAATGGTAGGATTTGTTTTCTTCTTATGGCTGTATAATATTCCATTGTGTATATGTACAACATCTTCTTTATCCATTCATGTACTGATGGACACTTACGTTGCTTCCATTTCTTGGCTATTGTAAATAGTGCTGCAATAAACATAGGGGTGCATCTGTCTTTTTCAAACAGTGCTGCTGCATTCTTAGGGTAAATTCCTAGGAGTGGGATTCCTGGGTCAAACGGTATTTCTATTTGGAGTTTTTTGAGGAATCTCCATACTGCTTTCCACAATGGTTGAACTAATTTGCATTCCCACCAGCAGTGTAGGAGGGTTCCCCTTAATATATTAATTTAACTTCAAGTTTTCTAGCTTTCCTTTTCCTTGATGAAGGTGGATCATTTTCCCTACTCTTAAAATGATCAATTTTTTAATGTCTTTTTATTTAAAAGTACAATAAAAAACAACTGGCTAAGTGGATTGAGATTTGGAATAAAGGGAAGGAAAAATGAGGTTCAAGCAGACAACTGTATATATAAGGGGGAAAAAAACACATACAATAAATTATGGTAAAAGCAATGAGAGCCAGAGGATAAGGAACAGTAAGTACTGGGAGATTTCCTAGGGATGAGATGAAAAGAGGATAGTGAGAAAGAGTAGACAGTAGCAGAGAAGTGGACCTGGGAAAAGATTCCCTAGATCAGTTGCCAAAAAATACTTCTGCCCATAAAAACTTGATAACTGCTAGAAAAAGGGAAACCCAAACGCTGATTCTTTGAAAAGATCAACAAAATGGACAAACTTTTCCTAGACTGACCAAGAAAAAAAAGGGAGAAGGCTCAAATTACTAGATTCAGAAATGAAAGAGGGTATATCGCTACTGACCTTACCAAAATAAAAAGGATTATAAATATTAGGATTATACTTCAACAAACTAGAACAAATAGTTCTAAAATTTGTATGGAACCACAAAAGACCCTGAATAGCCAAAACAATCCTGAGAAGGAAGAATAAAGTGGGGGAATTACGCTCCCCAACTTCAAGCTCTACTACAAAGCCACAGTAATCATCAAGACAATTTGGTACTGGCACAAGAACAGACCTGTAGATCAATGGAATGGAATAAAGAGTCCAGATATAAACCCACACATATATGGCCAATTAATATACAATAAAGGAGCCATGGATACGCACTGGGGAAATGACAGCCTCTTCAACAACTGGTGTTGGCAAAACTGGACAGTTACATCTAAGGGAATGAAACTGGATCATTGTCTAACTCCATACACAAAAGTAAATTCGAAATGGATCAAAGACCTGAATGTAAGTCATGAAACCATAAAACTCTTAGAAGAAAACACAGGCAAAACTCTCTTCAATATAAACATGAGCAACTTTTTCCTGAACTCATCTCCTGGGGCAATGGAAACAAAAGCAAAAATGAACAAGTGGTACTACAACAAACTAAAAACTTCTGTGCAGCAAAGAACACCATCAGTAGAACAAAAAGGCATCCTACAATATGGGAGAATATATTTGTAAATGACATATCTGACAATGCGTTAACATCCAAGATATATAAAGAACTCAAAAGCCTCAACAACCAAAAAGCAAATAATCCGATTAAAAAATGGGCAGAGGAGCTGAACAGACACTTCTCCAAAGAAGAAATTCAGATGGCCAACAGGCACATGAAAAGATGCTCCACATATCTAAATATCAGGGAAATGCAAATTAAAACCACAATGAGATATCACCTCACACCAGTTAAGATGGCCAGCATTGAAAAGACTAAGAACAACAAATGCTGGTGAGGATGTGGAGAAAGAGGAACCCTCTTACACGCTGGTGGGAATGTAAGCTAGTTCAACCATTGTAGAAAGCAATATGGAGGTTCCTCAAAAAACTAAAAATAGAAATACCATTTGACCCAGGAATTCCACTCCTAGGAATTTACCCAAAGAATATAGTATCTCAGATTCAAAAAGACATATGCACCCCTACGTTTATCACAGCACTATTTACAATAGCCAAGAAATGGAAGCAACCTAAGTGTCCATCAGTAGGTGAATGGATAAAGAAGATGTGGTACATATACACAATGGAATATTATTCAGCCATAAGAAGAAAACAAATCCTACCATTTGCAACAACATGGATGGAGCCAGAAGGCATCATGCTCAGTGAAATAGGCCAGGCAGAGAAAGATAAGTACAAAATTCTTTCACTCATTTGTGGAGTATAAGAACAAACAAAAACTGAAGGAACAAAACGGCAGCAGACTCACTGACTCCAATAAGGGACTAGCAGTTACCAAAGAGAAAGGGGGTGGGGAGGGCAGGCAGGAGAGGAAGGAGAAGGAGATTAAGGGGTATTATGATTAGCACACATAATGTAGGGGGGGCAAGGAGAAGGCAGTATAGCACAGAGAAGACAAGTAGTGACTCTACAGCATCTTGCTACGTTGATGGAAAGTGACTGTAATGGGGTATGTGGGTGGGGGGGGACTTGATAATATGGGTAAATGCAGTAACCACAGTTTCTCATGCGAAACTTTCATTAGATTGTACATGAATGATACCTTAATAAAAATTAAATTAAATTAAAGGATTATAAATTAGGTAACTTAGATGAAATGCACAAATTCCTAGAAAGATACAAACCGACTCAAAAAGAAATAGAAAATGTGAATAAACCTGTAACAAATGAAGAGATTCAGTTTGCAATAAAAAAAATGACATACAAAGGAAATCTCAGGCCAGATGGCTTTACTGCTGAATTCTACTTGAACCTTTAAAGAATAAATACCAACCTCTCCAAACTCTTACAAAAAAAAAAAGATATGAAGCACTTCCAACTCTTCACAAACAAAGGATACTACAGACCAATATCACTTATGAATACAGATGTGAAATCTGTAACAAAATATTAACAAAATCCAGCAACATATAAAAAGAATTATACACTACAACCAAGTGGGATTTATGCCAGGAGTACAAGGTTGGTTTAACATCCGAAAATCAATCAATGTAATACATTGTATCAATAGAATTAAAACAAATGACATGATCATCTCAGGCGATGAAAAGGCATTTCATAAAATCCTACAGACTTTGATGACAAAAAAAAAAAAAAAACTAGGACTAGGAGTGCAATTCCTCAACATGATAAAGGGCACTGATAAAACATCCCCAGCCAACATCATACTTAATGGTGGAAAACTGAATACTTTCCCACTAAGATTAGGAATAATAAAAGGATATCTACTTTCAACACTTCTATGTTATAATTATAATGAAGGTTCTAGCCAGGGTAGTTGGCAAGATAAAGACATAAAAGGCACTCAGATCAGAAAAGAAGAAGTAGTTATCTCTATTCACAGATTACAAGATCTCATGTGTAAAAAACTCCTCCTAAGGGATTCATTAAAACCAGTTAAAACTAATAAATGAGCTTACCAAAGTTGCAAAATACAAGATCAATATTAAAAAAAATCAAAATTTTAAAAACTTGGAATAACCAATCTGATTATGAAAAATGAAATGAAAACAATTCTATTTATTATAGCATCAAGAGAATAAATTATATTGGGAATATATTTAACAGAAGAAGTGTGTGCAAAACTAATAATCTGAAAACTATAAAACATTGTTGAAAGAAACCAAAGAGCTAAATAAATGGAGAAATATCCCATGTTCATGGATAAGACAGCATTATTAAGATGGCAATAGTACCTAAACTGATTGACATATACATTCAATACAATCCTCATTAGAATCCAAGCTGACTTCTTTGTAGAAATTGACACACTGATTCTCAAATTCATACAGATAGCTAAAACAATCCTAAAGAACAAAGAGGATTCAAATTTCCTGAATTCAAAACTTACTACAAAGAAGGGGTAATAAAATGGAGTATAAAGTTCTCAACACAAGCAAAAATACTATTTAAAAATCTGTAAGATGATAGATCTTAATTTACTGTGGTAATCATCCACAGTATATGTAAGTCAAGTCATTATGTGGTTTGTACATCTCAAACGTACACAGCACTGTATGTAAATTATATCTCATTAAAACTGGAGGAATAATAAAGAAGATGTGGTACATATACACAATGGAATTATTATTCAGCCATAAGAAGAAAACAAATCCTACCATTTGCAACAACATGGATGGAGCTAGAGGGTATTATGCTCAGTGAAATAAGCCAAGCAGAAAAAGACAAGTATCAAATGATTTCACTCATACGTGGAGCATAAGAGCAAAGAAAAAAACTGAAAGAAAAAAACAGCAGCAGACTCACAGAACCCAAGAATGGATTAATAGTTACCAAAGGGAAAGGGACTGGGGAGGATAGGCGGGAAGGGAGGGACAAGGGGGAAAAAGGTGGGGTGCGAGGAGGGCTGTACAACTCAGAGAAGACAAGTAGTGACTCTATAGCATCTCACTACGCTTATGGACAGTGACTGTAATGGGGTTGGTGGGGGGGACCTGATGAAGTGGGTAGTTTAATAACCATAAGATTGCATATGTAATTGAAGATTAATGATACCAAAAAAAAAACTGGAGGAATAAAGTATGGTACTGGCACAATGATAAACATATGAATCAATGGAAGAGAATTAGGAGTTCAGAAATAAACAACTCATAAATCAATGATTAGTTTTTGACAAGAGTGCCAAAGCGATCCAATGGGTAAAGAATATCCTATTAAATAAATGGTGCTGGGAGAAATGGACATCCACATGCAAATGAATGAACTTGGACCCTTAAGTCACACCATTTTCAAAAACTAACAATTTTTGATCAATTTCAATTTTGGGGGGAACAATTTGATCAAAACAAATTAAAGACCTAAGTGTAAGAGTTAAAACAGTAAAACTCTTAGAAGAAAATGTATAAATATTTATGACATGAGTTTTGGCAATGATTTCTTACATCTGCCACCAAAAGTGTAAGTGACAGAAGAAAAAAATGGTAGGGAAACTGGACTTCACCCAAATGAAAACATTTGTACTTCAAAGGACACACCAAAAAAGTGGAAAGCAAGCTCTCTGACCTTGGACCCAGTTGGCAGCAACATGACTAACACAACAAGAAGGTTGGAGACATCAGTAAATACAGGACCTGTTATGGTGCCTCCCTCAGGAAAACGATGAAAACTGAAACAAGCCAACATGCCACCTGCTCCTTCTGTGGCAAAACCAAGGTGAACAGATGAGCTGTCAGTGTCTGGCACTATACTTCCTGCATGTGACTGGTAATCAGTGGTGGTGCATGGACATACACCACCACTTTTGCCATCATGGTAGTCTAAAGGAATTGAAAGATCAGGAGAATGTCCACCATCTGAAACATTGCTAGCCCATAACAAATGGGTTAATTTATGCCACAACAAACAAGAAAAGTGAAAAAGACAACGCACAGGAGAAAATTTTTGCATATCATATACTTGTTGAGAAACTTCAATCCAGAACTATATACAATAAAGAACACTTACAATTCAATAATAAAAAGCCAATTATAAAATGCACAAAAGATCTGAATAGATATTTCTCCAAAGATAAACAAATGACTAATAAAGAAATGGAAAAATTCTTGACATCATCAGTTATCAGGATGATGCAAATCAAAACTACAATGAGATTGAGGCTTAAAGATGGCGGCACGAGAGGTGAGACAGAAAACTCATACCAAAACCATATATATGAAAATATAGCAAATACAACTAATCCTGAAAGAGCAACAGGAAAGAAAGCTGCACAAGACTGCATACACCTAGGGAAAACAGCAGACCTCAAGGAAAAGGGTAAAGTACCAAAGTCGTGATAAGGATGGACCCAAGCCCTTCCCACACTGCAGCTCACCAGAGGGAGGAAGAGAAATAGAGCAGGGAGGGGGTGGAGGCCTAGGACTGCTGAAAACCCAGCCCTGGAGCTGCTCTGGGAGCACAAACCTACATTACATGGTGCTCTGGAAATTGGAAAGCTAATACAGGTGGAATACTTGGAGAGAAAGAGATTCCAGCCACTTGTGGAAAACACAGATCCACATCCGGCCGCTCTGGGACAAAAGAAAGGTGGTTAGTCTGAGAGACTTCCTAACAGCAAGAGGGCTGCTAAAGGGGCAAGGATTGCACAGAGCTTGCTGCTCAACAGAAAGGACAGGTGGAAAAAACTGTCCAGGCGCACTCTACCCAGCAGATTGGGAACTTTCAGGAGCTTCAGGCACTCCATCCCCCTGGCTGGCTACTTGGCTACAAGGTCAACCACCACAATATGGCTGGCAACCACCTTCCTCCTGGCTAGCACCGGCTCGCAAACCGGCAGCCCCTGCCATTGTGCCAGGCCAGCGAGAGGGAGGCCCCGTCTACAGCAGCTACAAGTGTAAAGCACAGAGGATTCTCACTGCACACTTGGCCCACTGGCCCTGACAGAAGAGGCAGGCACTGCAGATGGGAAGCAGGAAAGAGCTTCTTCCTCCCTACAAGCACCAGCACTGCTTGCCTGGGACCCCTGCCATCACACTACGGGCTGAGCAGCTCCAGAGCTTAGAGCTCCTCGGCACTAGAGGGTGTCACCTACAAATATGAAACGTCAAAGGCACCTAATTCAAACGAGAATCCCACAAACACCAGAAAAAGGGCCAAGTGAAATTGAACTCATCAATCTTCTTGAAAGACATTTCAAAATAAAAGTCATAAACATGCTCAAGGAGCTACAGAAAAATATCAAGAACTCAGGGAGAAATTCAGGAATGAGATACAAACATTGAAGAATTCAGTATCTGAAATGAAACGTACAATGGAAGGATTGAAAAACAGATTAGATGAGGTAGAGGAGACGGTAAATGGAACAGAAACTAGAGAACAGGAATACAAAGAAGCTGAGGCACAGAGAGAAAAAAAGATCTCTAGGAATGAAAGAATATTGAGAGAACTGTGTGACCAATCCAAAAAGAACACTTTTCACATTTTAGGGATACCAGAAGAAGAAGAGACAGAAAAAGGGATAGAAAGTGTCTTTTGGGAGATAATTGCTAAAAACTTCCCCAATCTGGGGAAGGAGACAGTCTCTCAGGCCATGGAGGTACACAAATCTCCCAACACATGGGACCCAAGAAAGACAACACTAAGACATATAACAATAAAAATGGCAAAGATCAAGGATAAGGACAGAATATTAAAGGCAGCCAAAGAGATAAAAAAGATCACCTACAAAGGACACCCATCAGGCTATCATCAGACTTCTCAATAGAAACCTTACAGGCCAGAAGGGAGTGGCATGATATATTTAATGCAATGAAGCAGAAAGGCCTTGAACCAAGAATACTCTTCTCGGTAAGATTATCATTTAAATTTGAAGGAGGGATTAAACAATTTCCACATAAGGAAAAGCTGAGAGAATTTACCTTCCACAAACTGTCTCTACAGTGTATTTTGGAGGGTCTGCTGAAGATGGAAGTGTTCCTAAGGTGAAATAGCTGTCACAGAAGGAAATAAAACCACAGTAAAAGGAGGAGAATAGTTAATTACTAAGCAGATGCAAAATCAAATCAACTACCCCCAAAGTTCGACAAGGGACAGACAAAAAGTACAAAATATAATACCTAATATATAAAGAATGGAGGAGGAAGAAAAAGGAGGAAAAAAAAAAGAACCTTTAGATTGTGCTTGTAATAGCATACTAAGTGAGTTAAATTAGACTGTTAGATAGTAAGGAAGTAACCCTTGAACCCTTGGTAACCATGAATCTAAAGCCTGCAATGTAAATAAATACATATCTATTGATAATCACCTTAAATGTAAATGGTCTGAATGTACCAATCAAAAGACAGAGTTACAGAATAGATTAAAAAAAAAATAAGACCCATCTATATGCTGCCTACAAGAGGCTCACTTCAAACCCAAAGACATACACAGACTAAAAGTGAAGAGATGAAAAAAGACATATCATGTAACTAATAGGAGAAAAAAGGTGTTGCAGCACTTGTACCAGACGAAACATTTCAAAACAAAGAAAGTAACAGAGACCAAGAAGGACATTACATAATGATAAAGGGGTCAGTCCAGTAAGATGATATAATCATTATAAATATTTATGCACCCAACACAGAAAGACCTACATATGTGAAACTAATACTAACAGAATTAAAGGGGGAAATAGAATGCAATGCATTCATTTTAGGAGACTTCAACACACCACTCACTCCAAAGGACAGATCAACCAGGCAGAAAATAAGTAATGACACAGAGGCCCTGAACAACACATCAGAACAGATGGACCTAACAGACATCTATAGAACACACCATCCAAAAGCAACAGGATACACAATCTTCTCAAATGCACATGGAACATTTTCCACAATAGATCACATACTAGGACACAAAAAGAGCCTCAGCAAATCAAAAAGAGTGAAATTGTACCAACCAGCTTCTCAGATCACAAAGGTATGAAACTAGAAATGAATTGTACAAAGAAAACAAAAGGGCTGACAAACAATGGAGGCTTAACAACATGCTCCTAAATAATCAATGGATCAATGACCAAATTAAAACAGAGATCAAGCAATATATAGAGACAAATGAAAACAACAGCTCAATGCCCAACTTCTGTGGGATGCAGCGAAGGCACTTCTAAGAGGAAAGCATAAAGCAATCCAGGTCTTTTTAAAGAAATCCCAAATGAACAGTCTAAATGCACAATTACTGAAACTGGAAAAAGAAGAACAAATGAAGTCCAAAGTCATTAGGAGGGACATAATAAAGATCAGAGCAGAAATAAGTAAAATCGAGAAGAATAAAACAATAGGATCAATGAAAGCAGGAGCTGATACTTTGAAAAAATTAACAAAATAAATAAACCCTTAGCCAGACTTATCAAGAAAAAAAGGGAGTCCACACACATAAACAGAATCAGAAATGAGAAAGGAAAAATCACTACAGACACCACAAAAATACAAAGAATTATTAGCAAATTCCATGAAAAATTACATGCTAACAATTGCATAATCTAGAAGGAATGAACAACTTTCTAGAACAATACAAACTTCCAAGCCTGAGTTAGGAAGAAACAGAAAATCTGAGCAGACCAATTACCAGCAATGAAATTGAAATGGTAATCAAAAACCTACCTAAGAATAAACACCTTCGACTAGATGGCTTCACCACTGAATTTTATTAAACACCTAGAGAAGACCTAATACCCATTCTCCTTAAAGTTTTCCAAAATGTAGAAGAGGAGGGAATACTTCCAAACTCATTCTATGAGGCAAGCATCACTCTAATACCAAAACCAGGCAAAGACCCCACAAAAAAAGAAAATTACAGACCAATATCCCTGATGAACATTGATGCAAAAATACTCAACAAAATATTAGCAAATCAAGTTAAGAAATACATCAAAATGATCATCCATCATGATCAAGTAGGATTTATTCCAGGGATGCAAGGATGGTACAATATCGAAAATACATCAACATCATACACATTAACAAAAAGGACAAAAATCACATGATCATCTCAATAGATGCTCAAAAAGCATTAAACAAAATTCAACATCTATTCAGGATAAAAACTCTCAACAAAATGGGTACAGAGGGCAAGTACCTCAACATAATAATGGCCATATGCGACAAAACCACAGCCAACATCACACTTAAGAGCGTAAAGCTGAAAGCTTTTCCTCTAAGATAAGGAACAAAACAAGGATGCCCACTCTCCCCACTTTTCTTCAACATAATACTGGAGGTCCTAGACACGTCAATCAGACAATACAAAGAAATAAAAGGCATCTAGGTTGGTAAGGAAGAAGTCAAACTGTCACTGTTTGTAGATGACATGTTGTACATAAAAAACCCTGAAGAATCCACCCCAAAAGTACAAGATCTAATAACTGAATTCAACAAAGTTGTAGGTTACAAAATTAATACACAGAAATCTGTGGTATTCCTATATAGTAATGATGAACTGGAAGAAAGAGAAATCAGGAAAACAATTCCATTTACCGATGCCATCTACAACAATAAAATACATAGGAATAAACCTAACCAAGAATGTTATACCTCCTAACCTATACCCTGAAAACTAGAAGACATGAGAGTAATTAAAGACACCAATAAATGGAACTACATCCCATGTTCATGGATAGGAATAATTAATATTGTCAAATGGCCATCCTGCCTAAAGCCATCTACAGATTCAATGCAATCCCTATCAAAATACCTAGAGCGTACTTTCACAAACTAGAACAAATAGTTCTAAAATTCATATGGAACCACCAAAGACCCCAAATAGCCAAAGCAACCCTGAGAAGGAAGAATAAAGCTGGGGGGATTACGTTCCCCAACTTCAAGCTCTACTACAACGCTACAGAAATCAAAACAATTTGGTACTGGCACAAGAACAGACCCATAGATAAATAGAACAGACAGAGAGCCCTGATATAAACCCAAACATATATGGTCAACTAATATACGATAAAGGAGCCATGGATATACAGTGGGAAAATGACAGCCTCTTCAACAACTGGTGTTGGCAAAACTGGACAGCTACATGTAAGAGAATGAAACTGGATTATTGTCTAACTCCATACACAAATGTAAACTCGAAATGGATCAAAGACGTGAATGTAAGTCATGAAACCATAAAACTCTTAGAAGAAAACAGGCAAAAATACCTTGAATATAAACATGAGCAACTTTTTCCTGAACTCATCTCCTTGGGCAAAGGAAACAAAAGCAAAAATGAACAATGGGACTACATCAAACTAAAAAGCTTCTGTACAGCAAAGAACACCATCATTAGAATAAAAAGGCATCCTACAGTATGGAGGAATATATTCGTAAACAACATACCCGATAAGGAGTTTTAACATCCAAAATATAGGAAGAACTCACACAGTTCAACACCCAAAAAGCAAATAACCTGATTAAAAAATGGGCAGAGGATATGAACAGGCACTTCTCTGAATAAGAAATTTAGATGGCCAATAGGCACATGAAAAAATGTTCCATATCGCTAATTATCAAGAAATGTAAATTAAAATCACAATGAAATATCACCTCACACCAGTTAGGATGGCCAACATCCAAAAGACAAGGAATAACAAATGCTAGCAAGGATGCAGAGAAAGGGGAATCCTCCTACACTGTTGGTGGGAACATAAATTAGTTCAACCACAAGGCCAAAAGCAATATGGAGGTTTCTAAAAAGACTAAAAATAGAAATATTTGACCTAGGAATTCCACTTCTAGGAATGTATGCAAAGAAAACAAGATCAGATTCAAGAAGACATTTGCACTCCTATGTTTATCACAGCACTATTTACAACAGCCAAGACATGGAAGCAATCTAAGTGTCCATCAGTAGATGAATGAATAAAGATGTTTTACATATACACAATGGAATATTAACCCGCCATAAGAAGAAAACACATCCCACCATTTGCAACATGGATGGAGCTAGAGGGTATTACGCTCAGTGAAATAAGCCAGGTGGAGAAAGACAAATACCAAATGATTTCAGTCATTTGTGGAGTATAAAGGAACAAAACAGTAGCAGACTCGCACACTCCAAGAAGGGACTAACGTTTACCAAAGAGAAAGGGGGTGGGGAGGGTGGACAGGAATGGAGGGATAAGGTGATGAAGGGGCATTATGATTAACACACATAATGTAGGGGAGTCATGGAGAAGGCATTATAGCACAGAGAAGACACGTAGTGACTCTATAGCATATTGCTATGCTTATGGACAGTGACTGCAATGGGTGTGGGGGGGTACTTGATAATATGGGTGAATGTAGTAACCACAATATTGCTCATGTGAAACCTTCGTAGTATTGTATATCAGTGACACCTTAATAAAAATAAATAAATATTAAAAGAAAAGGATTGAAGTACTGACACTACAAAATGGATGAACCTTGAAAACATTATGCTAAGTTAAAGAAACCAATCATGAAAGACCACATGTTATGATTCCAACTCTATTTAATGTACAGATCAGGGAACCTGTCAGAGACAGAAAGTAAATTAGCAATTGCTTAGGGCTGAAGGGGCATTTGAGAGCTAAGGGATATGGGGTTTCTTTCTGAGGTGACGAAATTGGTCTAAATTTGACTCTGGTGATGGTTGTATATATCTGAGAATATACAAAAAGAAGTGATTATACATTTTAAATGGTTGAATTGTAGTGGTATGTGAATTATATCTCAATAAAGCTGTATAAAAAATAGAAAAAAAATAACTGGAGAGATCTAAAATCTTCTCTTTGCACAAAGTATTCTTTTTAAATGTTAAGATCCCTTTAATGCAATGAAGAGGGTTTGAGTGACAAAACTGTGATTTCTAAGCTATTTTACAATATCAAGAAACAGAATAACTGAAAAGGAAGACACATAATTGTCCTAGACCATGTAAGCAAATAATGTAACCATGGCTTTCTATATAAACACCAGGCAGTGACATCTGTAGCATATATTACCCTTCCCCCAACAAGTTCTATGCAAACAGAGAGGGGAAAAAAAGTCAGCTAGAGAAACTAAGGGAGACTGCAAAGACTCAAAGACAGGACAATCTTCTTCAAGGCAGACTGCATTCTTTTTGTAAAGTGAAAAGGTCCAGGAAATTATCAGACAGTATTTCAAGGCCACAAAATTAAAGCCAGGGGTTTGGGTGGAGGAGGGTACATATTAGCTTGTAGTGTGTGTAGTATATAACCCTTAACTATGAATGTGGGAGAAGGAGGGAAGAAGAGACACCTATTCTCAATGCAAAAAAGTTAACTTCACTGAAAAGATTTTACTTAGGTTATATTGCTGGTGTAGAAGATCTAGGATTCAAAAGATGGCAGCATGAGAGGTGAGACAGAGGCTTCCTCCTAAAACTGCATATAATATGAAAATATAATTAATACAACTACTCCTGAAAGAGCACCAGGAAAGAGGACTGCGCCAGACTGCATACACCTGGAGAAAAGAGCAGACCTCAGGGAACAGGGAAACATACCAAAGCTGTGACCTGGTGGGGCCCAGGCCCTTCCCCCACCCCAGCTCACTGGCGGGAGGAAGAGAAATGGAGCAGGGAGGGAGTGGAGGCCTGGGACTGCTTAATACCTAACTCCAGAGATCTGCTCTGGGAGCACAAACCTACATTCATGGTGCTTGCATGGTACTCTCATGATTAGGGGGTTGGAAAGCTAAGACAGGCTGAATTCCTGGAGAGACTGAGATTCCAGCCACTTGTGGAAAGCAGGGATCCATATCCAGCTGCTCTGGGACAAAAGAAAGGCGGGGAGTCTGAGAGATTTCCTTTAAGCATAAGAATACCACCCTTTCTTTGTGGTCAGTTTGTGGTCTTTTTTTTCTCATGTCCAAACCAGAGAGCATCTTTGGTTCAACAGTAATCCATTTTTAATTGATACTGTGAATGAATTCTATTAGTTGCTGAAAGTTTAGTCATATAAAGGTGTGAAGGCTGTGGATAAGTACAATTTTGTGGCTAGTAGAATTTTATGTACCAGGTTATTATAATACATATTGGATTTTTATGACATATTCAGTGTGTATTTTTCTAAGTAAACATGTACAGTCAATTGATGTCAGATTGTTTTAAGTTTAATACTTGAAAATTGTTAAGTTCAGTGGCCATGGATAAAGAAAATGTGGTATATATACACAATGAATTATTATACTGCCTTTAAAAAGAAGGAAATTCTATAAAAAGAAAAGAAATCCTGACATTTGCAACAATATAGATAGATAGACCTAGAGGGTATTATGGTCAGTGAAATAAGCTAGGCAGAGAAAGACAAATACCATATGATTTCACTTACTTGTGGAATATAAATACAAAGCAAAACAGAAGGAACAAAACAGCGGTAGACTCAGAGACATTGAAAAGGGACTGGTGGTTACCATCATAGGGGAGGGGTTGAAGTGGGTAGGTGGGGAGGGTTTGGGGGATAAAGGGGCACAAAAATTCTCAATCATAATGTAGGCTGGTCACTGGGATAGTAGTACAGCATAGAGAATACAGCCAATGATTCTGTAACATCTTTCTATGTTGACAGATAGTAGCTGTACTAGTGGGGGTGAGGATTTAATAATATGGGTAACTACTGAACTACTGTGTTGTATACTTGCTGTATATCAATTTCAAAAAAGTAGGAAATCCTGTCATATGCTATAACAAGGATAAGTCTTCAGACATTATACTAAGTGAAATAAGCCAGTCACAAAAAGACAAATACTATATGATCCCACTCATATAAGGTGCCACAAGTAGTCAAACTCTTAGAAACACAAAGTAGAATGGTGCTTGCCAAGGGCTGGAGAGTCATTCAATGGTTTTGCAGGATGAAAAGCTCCAAAGATCTGTTTTATTAACAATGTGCATATAAAAAACACTTAAAAATGATTAAGATGGTTAATTTTATGTATTTTTTTACCCCCCTCCCCTGCCCCACACACATCACAATCAAGCAAGAATTACACTTGGCAGTGGAAATAACAAGGGCCCAGCTGAGTCCAGCCTTTCAGCTGTTCCTATCAAGTTACCAGTGTTTGAGAGAAGCCAGTGTGGATCTTCTGGATCAGTCTAGTCACCTGCTGAATACCAGTGAGTAAGCCCAGATCTTGGTTTCTTAATGCCACTCTTTCCTACAAAGGAAATTGGGCTCTTTGGGAGAAAAAAAATGACTTACCCAAATCTGGGGCCAGGAAACACAAAGTGAATATCTTGTACCAGAAAACAAGTAAGTGCTCAAAGACTCATAGAGAGACATACCAAAAAGACACTCATGTTTCAAAAGAACACCAAAGCCAGCAGGCTCATTTGGGACAATTTCACTCTCAAAAGGAATAAAGACAGTAATGGATTAGTGTTTTGAATAAAGAATCTATGAGTAACTTTTTTTACTGGGGTGAGGGGACAGGGTCTTCTTTACAGCAGAATGCCAGCTAATACACGTAGAAGGAATGATAAAATTAAAAAGTCAACATTTTATGCTAAAACAGTTAAGTAGAAATTGTTGGAAAACAAGTTATTCTTACAAACTGTCACCTTAAACATTACTTATCCAAGCAAAGAGGGGGAAAGGTACCTTTACAATGGAGAGAGTTAGCCAACTGCAACCAAGTGATCAAACTGAGCATAAACATTAGGACAAACTGACATTCTGTGCTTCCTGATAAGATGCAAAGGGAAAACTACACACCACCATTTGTATAGAATACTTCTTGAAAAAAGTTCAACCTCAATCTAAGCATGAGGAAATGAGAGAAAAACAGATAAAGGAAATCCTGTAAGACAAATACTTCAAAAATGTCATGTCATGAATGATCCCCTCCCCCCAAAATGGTGAGGGACTGTCTTGATTAAAGGAGACTAAAGAGACATGATAACACTGAACTTGCACAGAGGGAAAAAAACCCAACTTTTAAAAAAGTCATGTTAGGACAGATAGGAGAATTTTATTACAGACAGTATAATAGGTATCACTGTATCAATGTTAAATTTCTTGAGTGTTATAATGTAACTGAGATAAAAGTAGGAGAATGTTGTTGTTCTGAGAAGAATGCTGAAGCATTCAGAGGTGGAATGTCATGATGTCTGCAAGAAACTCTCAAACAAAATAGTGTCTGTCTGTCTGTGTGTATGTGTATATGGAGAAAGATAAAAGGAAGCAAAGTTGACAAAACTCTAAGTGAAGGGATAAGGGTGTTGAAGGTACAATTTTTTCCAACTTTTCTAGAGGTCTGCAATGTCTCAAAATAAAAAGTTGAGATAGTTAAAAAAAAAAAAAGATGGGGGAAGAGGTGAAAAAAATCACCGTTATAATCAGCCTGTAATAAACTCCAGTAAATTTTACACATCTAGCCAAGGTGGCTTTGGCTGCAAATATATGCTGCTGTTTTGGGGATGAAATGTTTTTCAAATTTATAAATATGGCTACAAAATGTATAGATAGTCACACTTCGACTTGTCATGAGAGCTCCTATGGTAGTTTAAAGATGCTACAAATTCTTTCTTACCTCTTCCATTGAGAAGTAGGGTCAACTTCTCCTACCCTTGAATGTGGGCTGGGCCATGACACTTTAACCAGTAAAGTAAGGTAGAAGTGACACTGCCAATTCTGAATGAAGCCTTTCAAGTTACTGGCAACTTCCTCCATGGTGTCTTGTGCCCTGAATCCAACTACCCTGCTAGAAAAACCATGCAGAAAAGCCCTAAACTACATCATAAATAGGAAAAAGGGCCTGGCTGAGTCCAGCCTTTCAGCTGTTCCTACCAAAGCACCATACCATGTTTGAGAGAAGCCAGTGTGCATCTTCTAGACCAGACTACTCACCAGTTAAATCCACTGAGTGAGGCCAGTAAGCAATGTGGAGAATAACCAAATCAAGCACTGTTTGAATTCTTGATCCACAAAATTGTGAGATAAGAAAAGTTGCTCACAGCTGCCAAAAGGTGGAAGCAATTCCACATCCATTATGAATGGATAAACAAAAGATATTATACATGTGCAATGGAATATTATCAAGCCTTAAAAAGGAAGTAAATTCTGACACACACTATAATATGGATGAACCATGAAGACATTATGCTGTAATACTAAATGAAATAAGCCAGTCACAAAAGGACAAATACTGTATGATTCTACTTGTATTCCAGAAATAGTGTATATCCCACTCCTAGAGCCATCAAATTCAGAGACATAAAGTAGAATGGTGGCTGCCTAGGATAGGGAAAGGGGGACTAGAGAGTTATTATTTAATGAGTATACAGTTTCAGTTGGGGAATATGAAAAAGTTCTGGAGATAGATAATGGTGATGGTTGCACCACAATAAATGTACATGATGCCACAGAATGGTACATTTAAAAATGTTTAAAATGGCAAATTTTATGTTATATATATTTTACCACAACTTAAATATAAGTTGCTGTTCTAAACCACTAGGTTTGCAGGTAGTTTACTACACAGCAACAGATAACAAGAATAGTCCCTCTATGGAATTTGTAAATGGAAGTCTAAAATGAGAATTGTTCTACACTAGGTATTACTTCACAAATGCACACTAACTGTATTTTAGGATTTGATTTTAAGAAATCTTGCCTATTTAATTTTTAAAATCTTTGCAGAATCTGATTTAATACAAATATTAAAATACATGAACAGAATTTAGAGTTGAAATTACATACTGAATTATACGGCATATTATGTGGCAATTAGGGATAAAAAAAGATCATTTTATGGAAGTGAAAATAATTGCAACCAAGCTAAGTACTTCTGGGGCCCACATGAATGGAAGGTAAGGGAAAGAACTCATGGCCTTCTTTCTCCTAATCTGTTCCTCCTCTCTCCCAACCTAGGTTTCATGAGAAAAGAGGGATGCTGTATCTTAAATCAAGCCCACCATGCCCTAATTCTTAGTAAATCAAACAGCACAGACTACAGATTTGAGAATGAGAGGAAGAGAGAATGGCTGACACAAAGATAAAAATTACAGAAAAACACAAAAGTAACACCTGGTGGGAGAATAATGGAGGACAGTTTTCGAAAAATAAAACCCTATTAATTAATCCTTCCTAATTCTTTGCACCAAGGTTAAGTATTTTGATTTGATTCAATGACAGAATGAATATGACAGATTTGTGTATGGAGTTGTAGCCAGTAGACTGCCTGGGGCACTGATCTCTAAGATCAGGTAAAAAGAAATGGATATAAGAGACAAACTTTACCCTACCCATCCCTCCCTCTAAAAATAAAGGTTTTTCAAGGGCCTTCCATCTATAAAATAGCAAGAAGGGAACAAAATGTGTGTGGCACATAGCTCTGGTAATACACCATCTGGGATAGACTGTATAACAAGTTATGGGCAGAAACATTTAATGGAACTTTGTACAACTCTGTTTATAGGTGTACTTTAAATGAATTATAAAACTTATCAGACACGACCCCTGCATTACTTTCAGAATCCTTAACTATATAGGAAGGTTATTTGTGAACTGTAGATCTTGATGCTTAATTGGTCATAAACTGTCTGCTGTCCTTCCAAACAGCTAACTTTTGTATGGCTTTTAATATTTCTGTCCATTAATATGTATTTGTAACTTATGTAAGTAACAAATTATTAATGATGGTTTTTAG
>JAVSCE010001362.1:0-150439 GCA_032199065.1 Smutsia gigantea | reverse complement strand
AGGGAAGAGAGGAGGTATTTCTTAGATTAGTTTTCATTTTTTTACTCTAAATTAACTAGAGGGTTTTTTTGGTGTTGTTTAGAACTGAATTTGCATATGTTCCATATATTCTATTTCCTTTATCTTTTTTGCTTCTCCTCCCCCTTCTGGTTACGTCACCTTTTGTGGATAGTAACATAAATTTCTTTTTTGTTTCCCTTATCAAATACCTCTGCCATCCACAATCAAAACTGTTTGCTGATCTTGTTTTAAAATTCTGTGGTTTATAAACCCACTGTGTCCCTCCAGGTGCTCTCCGTGCACACCTGACCTTGACCTGCAGAGATGTCTCCAGACCGGCTCTTTGACTGCATCACACCCCTGGGGCATGTGGTGCCGACACTTTGGGCTTGTCTGTCACAGCTTGTTTCCTTTCTCTCTTAGATTTTCTTCCTGTTTTGAGGTGGGACACGGTAGGTTTGGGGTTCTGCGGTTCTTTCATTTCAAGCCTCATGGACTTCAATTCTCCACCTAACTGACCTTAACTCTGGCCCGGAATGTCCTCCAATGGCTTCCCTTGTCCCCTCCAAACCTCTTTCACACAGTATGCTCTGAGGACACCCGAGGAGGTAAATTAGTTTCTATTTCTTTCATTTTACAGGCGGGGAGGCCGAAAGCAGAGGGAGATTGAGTGTAGAGCATGAAGCTAGAGGAGAGCGGAGACTCAAAGCCCGTCCTGCCTCTAGCTGCTCTCCCACGGGGTCAGCTCTCGGCCCCCAACCACTCTCCACGAGCTGAGCCTCGGTGCTGCTGAGTCTGTGTTCCTGCCACAGTCAAGACTGGGCCCTTGCCTGTGCACACCAGAGCCTCCCAGCTCTGCCCTGGAGGGTGCCCGGCAGCCAGCCCGCCCTTCCATGTGCGCCGTGTTGCTGCAGCCCCACGTGGGTTCAGACCCGGTTGTTCTCTCACGGGTCTCGGGTGGTCACTCTTTCATGACCTCTGCCTTCCTCCCTCCCACCCCAGATCCCAAAGAGCCAAGGACAGAATGTGATCACTTCCACGTGCATTTTCTGCATTCAACTGTCCTGCCAAACGCTTACAGTCGGTTTCAGGTCAGGACCGAAAACCTACCAGCAGCACAAGCCACCCCTCATCAACAGCGACAGGGACCTGCTGGATTTTCCTCAGAAATCAGTGCACACTCAGTTCTGGTGTGCTGATGCACGGATGAGCTGCACGATGAAAACTAAGGAGGGGCAGAATGGGTATCTTTTCCCCACCACGCCCCTCCCCCGACCAAGAAACAAAGAAAAAGCAAAAAGAGAAAGCGGAGGAGCAGGAAGCAGGAACTAAGGTTTATGTTCTGGACCGCCCCTTGCTCACCTTCTCCCACCTGAACCTGATGAGGTCAGTCCACTGCTGGCCAGAGCTTTCGCAGGGTTTCACCAGTTGAGGCGTTTGGCCAAAGAAGAATGTCTTTGGAAGAATGCAACCTGAATTTGTCTTTAGCTGTGGGCGTCTAGTCTTAAGTGACGACGCTTTTCTCCAAACCCTTTCCTTTGACCCCTGCTCTTCCACAGGCCTGACGGCGGCATGGGCTGTCGGTCAGCACTGGCACCTCACGTGGAGACCCGAGCACAGTCCTCAGCGGCAGGCAGCCCACAGGGCCATGTGCGGCGTCCCCCTGGACTTCCAGGGCATCTGGGCAGCCGCGCTCTCTACCCAGGGGCCCCACGCACGGAATTGTCTTTCATCCTAACAGGTGACTGTGTGGGCAGGTCTCCGTTAGACTTTTATGGTGTTCATTGCACAGATAACTACACCACTCATCCAAAAAATATAAAATGCATGGGTATATGTGTACATAAATCAACAGCTTGAAATGAGATTTATGTATATATAGTCATCAACAGCTTGAAACTAATTAAAAATGAGGCATATATTGATTAAACTTCGCACAAAAAATATTGCTTCCTAAATGTCATTTAAAATACATACATACATATATATATAGAAAACACATTTGTGTGCTCAGTTGCCCTCTTCTCACCTAGTTTTCCATTATTTCCCTTTTTTACAACTGACCTCCTCTCACCCAGTGACGATGGTGGGGATGACGTAAAACCCTCGAGCCCGGCTGGGCCGCGTGGCCCCACAGCCAGAGACTAAAGCTCAGACATTCAGTACAAGGTGCAGGTGCTGAGATTCTGTAGCCTGTCCTGACGGGGGATTTATTCCGTTAAAAATAATAAAAGGCTATTCAATTCTTCCTACACGTGCTTTCTGGCCCATGGTAGGGGAGCCTCTCAGCTTCTCAGAGAGAGAGAGCCTTTCCTCCTCTGCCAAGCCACAGGGAGCACCAGGTTTGGCTTTTTGGCTTCCCCACGACCCGATGCCATGATGAGGCAGTGGCCTTAGCTCATTTCCTCAGCCTTCCGCGCGTTTCTGTTAACAAAGAGCCTCTAACGTCATGTGATGTGGTAGGGAGGTAAGGGCCGGTGACACGGGGCACTGCAAGACCTCTCAACGGAGATCCACAATTTCATCGGTCCTAAAATCGTTAACATTTTATGTGTTTGCATTTACAGTTCATTTTACAATGGGTCAGGCATCGTATTAAACAGTAGCATCTTAATTTTTTTTCTCTAATGATACATAAAACAATGGTATTTCTTATAACCAGTGATGATCTAAACTTAAGAAAATACAGTTTGGGTTAAAAGTGGTGTTTTGTAGGTCTATGGTATTACTCAACAGTCACATGCTTTCCTGTTAATACAAGACGAGCCTTGGAAGTCATCTCCCTTGCCTGGTTAGAACAACTAAAAATATTCACTGAGTCACAAAGCATCCAGCCAGACCCGAAGGCGGGGCTCGGCAAGTAGGAGGATCATTAGAAGAACCCCCCACTTGGCTTAATGACCTGCTGTCACCATCCTGAAATTCTTACACTTTTTGAACAAGGGGCCCTCCACGCTCATTTTACACCGGCCTAGAAAAATAACGTAGCCCATCCTGATAGGAAGTTTTTTGATAAAAAGAAAATTAAAGGCTATTCAATTGTTCCTACATTTGCCTTCTGGACAGTGGTGTGGGAGACTTTCAGCTTCTCAACTTGTGAAATTTGTTCGTACTTGAATCAGAGCATTTCAAACACATGGTGCACTGTTTTCAGAGTCTGTATCGTGTCAAGCTCACAATGGAGAGCAGTTACATACTGACCTCAGGATAAAATGTTTCAAAACGTTTATTTTTCAAAATAAAGGTCCTTAAGAAAAGTACTGTACAGTTGATCCTTGAACAACTCAGGATTTGAGGGTATCAATGCCCCGCATAGTTGAAAATCTGTGGACAACTTTATATTTCACAAAAACTTAACTACTAACAGCATATTGTTGATTTTATGGTAGCAAATGATAAAACAAGACTAGTGTCTACATCTATTTTATACATTCATGATATGCCTAACTTTTTCTTAATTTTTAAAATATTTCTAAGCTGCACGGTTCATCCGTGAGGCCTTTTTAAGGCAAGAGGAAAAAATGTTTGGGAGCCAATAATTTTTTCAAGTTGACACAAATCTCCAAAAATTTTTCCAGTATACTTATTAAAGAAAATCCATGTAGAAGTGGACCCATGCAGTTCAAACCTGTGTTGTTCCAAGGTAACCTGTACTTTGTTGCAATAAGGGGAAAATTCCCCTGAAATTTCAAGATAACTTTTTGTATCTCCATGTCATATAAGCCATCTCATAAAGTGTTCTTTTGAATAATATTATTAAAAATAGAGTTACCATCAGAATCTATTCTGGTTATCTACTTTATCTCCAGACAACACCCACACCTTTTCTTTTACGGGGCCTGCTGCGGTCCAAGCACTTGGACAATTTTCTCTGCTAAACTTAAAGTAGGTAAGGGAATTAAAGCCTCCCTTTTGAAATTTGTCATCTGGAGTCAAGTTTTCTCCAGCAATAAATTGTGAACACGATTCTATGAAATACATACCCTAAGCTCAGCATTTCTGGGTGATGTGAGTGAAGATATCGGGGGCTTGCAATGAATGGATTCACTTAAAATAACATTTTGCATGTGTAACATCGTCATAAGCATGTAGAGATTTTGCCCAAACAGAAGATTAAGTCTTGCCACTTTCACACGTGTTTCAAACTCTATTGTTTCTAAAGGCTTCATAGGCACAACAGGCCTGGCCAGCCTTAGCGTTTTCCACGAGCCGTATGACAGCGCGAAGGGCGGAGGGCCACGGAGCAGGACCGTGAGGGGTTCAGTCTGGGCTCCTGGGTTCCGGCTGTTCAGCCATGTCCCTTTGTCCTTTAGGCAGCTCCGCTCTTGTCCCTCACTGGAAGTCATCTCCTGATGCCTGGGAGCCTTCCCTGCCTCCAGCGACACCTCCGTCACGGAGACTGCGCTCGAGAACCACATGCAGCCCTAAAAGGGTAGGGGTCTGCTTAATGAGCCCCAGGTCGAGAGGGCACCTCTAAGGCCTTCAGCGCCTTCTTCTCCAGGAGCAGTGGCACGAGGACGTAGTCACTTTAGTCCCGAATGCTGTTGTCACATATGTCCACCTCCTCCCTCTCGGCCTCTCCTTCCCTGAGTCAGAGTGTGGTCTGGCGTCATGATCCCTCGGGTTGTTTTTCTCTACCTGCCCTTATATCTAGCTATCTCCCCCAAATACAGTACCACATCTTTAACCTTCCAGAGGCAATGGCCATCTCCATTTCTTTACTGTCCATAGAGGTTCTGGGAGAATTGGGGAGGGGGAGGAAGGGCAAGAGAAAAATAATGGGAACAAAAAACCCATGATGATCTGCAAACACACCCTTTAAAAAATGAGTTGTCTTTTAAGGTGGTCACTATTGGTACATAAAGAAATTCAACACTGAAAATATAATATACAGTAGGGGCCTTTTTAAGGCAAGAGGAAAAAATGTTTGGGAGCCAATAATTTAGAAAAATGGGTCTTAACGAATAAGTGCACCAAAAAACATTCTTTTTCAGTGGTTCTCTGCCAGGGGCAATTTTGCTGGGCACTCTCGCCCAGTGGACATTTGGCAATGTCTGGAGGCATTTTTAATTGTCATAGCTAGGGGATACTACTGATATCTCTGGTAGGTGGAGGCCAGCGATGCTGCTAAAAATCACACAGTACGCAGCACAGTCCCCGCAGCAAAGGCCGATCTAAATGTCCACAGTGCTGAGGTCGCGAACCGCTGATCTAGTTTATGTACAGACAAACAACAGAAGAGGGGCGACTGGCTCCCCAGGAATGGCTTCACAAGCCCCAAATGGGTCACTTCAGCTCCGGGAGAGTCACCGGCGCAGGGGCTGGTCTTAGAGACACGGATATCAAGGGTCCAGTCTTTATGATCCTCTCCATCCCCCTCTGTCTCTGTAGCTGTACCAGCTCCTAGACGCTCAATTCTCTCTAGCAATTCAACTGTTTCTGCCCCCCTTCTAGGATTTAAACAGCTGGAGGCTGGACTTTGACATGCGCGAGTCAGGAGTCTTGAAGCTCATGGGAGCAAAAATTTGTGCAGATGCTTAAAAATAGCCAGGCTTAAAGGGTGTCAAGAGGTAGACCTCTGGTTGTAAACACCAGGAAGCATATTCTAAAAATGTTCCAAGAAGAATCTGAAGATCTGACAGAAAGTCCTTTGTTGGTTTGATTTTACAGGAAAATCAGTTTGAGGCGGTCAGGGTTATACCACTGATTTGTAAGAACTCGGCAAGAACACTACCACCACCTTACCTTCCTCACTGTAACTTTCCACCACTACCCCCACAGGGGTTTGCTTTTTTAGACCAATTTACAATTGTCATACTTCCGTTTCTATTTTTTTCTTCTATATAATGTAGGAAAATGAACTTTTGGATAGTCCTACTGTGACTATTTGCATTTTTGAACATTATCTGAATGGCACCATGTTCTTCAAACAACCAAAATCACAGAGCCTTGCAGGTAGCCATCAGATAGAGATTATTTTGCTGAGCAGAAAACCACAGCAACAGAGCTCTGAAGGACACAGGGAGTCAGCCACAGAAGTGCAACAAAAAGCAAACATTTGTCCAAAACAGTAAAAAAAAAAAAAGAAAGAAAAGATTAGCATTTCATCATTCTGTTGAAGCCATTTGTATTTTTCTTGTATATCAGTGAACGCTGATAGGTGCAGGCATTTATGTATACATACAAAAAGTCTCAAGAAGAATATATGTATGTGTGTAGTATACATGTACACAGGCATATCTTCCTCCTGAAACTTTTCAGTTATTAACTGATATTTATACTCTTACCCATAATAACTGCAAAACGTGTCGTAGTGGACTGAAAATGAGACCCTACAAAGTGGTTGGAGGGTTACTCTGGACTACCCCTATCCACAAAGGAACCTATCTCTTTGCAGCATACATTATACATTACATGTTTCCATACTAAAGTATTGTTTCTAAAAGAATATACTTTTTTCTGTCATCCCAGAACTAAAAGGAGATGGCATAAGTAATCAACTCTCAAGTCACTGCCAAGTCTTCCTAATTCAGTATCAATAATAAATGAGGTAACTCAGCCCGAAAGCCAAAGAGAAAATACATCAGGTGAAAAGAAATGGCTGTGAGATGGGAGCGATGTCTAGTGGGATCTGATATGAAAGAAAAGGTCAAACTGTCCTAGGGAAGAGTTTTCTAGTAGAGATTTCGAAATATTGGTGTTTTACTTCAGCCCCACTGTTTTGGGGGCAAGTCACTCCTTGCAGTCTCCATTTCCTCACCTGTAGAATAGGATTAAGTCAATACACGTCAAAGTGCTTTGAAAATGCCAAAAAGCAGCACTCATGTAACTTACTGTTTAATTTGCTAAAAGGAAGTTCTCCTGGCTGTGGCACCCTCAGGTTTACAGGGCCACCAGGTATACCTGTGGCGGAGCATGGCCCAGTAAAACTGTGGTCCGGCTCCGTGAGCATTTGTGCCACAGAACCGGCTCCTCTCTCCTGCCTTCCCTCATGATTCTGAATCAATCAACAGCTAGAAAGGGAAGTTACCCAAACTGATGAGTTCCATCACTCAGCAGCTGCTCCAGTTTATATACTTAAAGTATGGTGCACACTGCTGTGAGCTCTGGAAATGAGAGCTTTCGGCACTACCTCCTCCACGCAAAATAAAGTGGTAATGATGGTAATTCATAACAATTCTAGTGTACAAACCATAGCTAATATTTATTGCTTATTTAGCAACTATCAGGAACTGGGCTAAGCTTTTCATTGAATGCTCACAAAAATTTATCACAAAACAAAACAGAAACAGACTCATAGATACAGAGAACAAACTAGTGGTTGCCAGAGGGGAGGCACACGGGGGCTATGCCAAATAGGGAAAGAGGATTCAGACATACAAACTTCCAGCGATAAAATAAAGACACGGGGATGTATTGTACAGCCTGGGGAAAACAGCCAATAATACTGTAATGCCTTTGTATGGTGACAGATGGTAACTGCACTTACCATGGTGGGCATTTCAAAATATGTAAAAATATCAAATCACTATTTTAAATACTTGAATATAATATGGTATGTCAATTATAATTCAATAAAAAAAAACTATTGCTATGAATGTCGTGGTGGAGTTACCATGTCCGTGTGAAATGATTCTACACAGCTGCAAACTTTTGTTTGAATTGACATAACTTCATATCAAAGATAAGTTACATTTTGTATTTAGTTTTCAGAAAAAGAGAAAATGTTTATTTCTGCTTCCATTTTACATATAAAGAAACAGAGATATAAGATTAAGTACCTTGTCTGAAAGTCATATAGACAGGAAGCTTTGGAAACAAAATGAGAGTGCAAAAAAAAAATTATGAAAATACCAGATTATGTGGTGAAATGTTAATACTGTACATGGAATCCAGGGTAAGAGTAAAGAGGCAGGAGAAAAGAACAAAAAAGAGAGAAGTCTGCAGACTCCTACATTTAAGGCGTTAAAGAGATACGCGTCCGGGATGGAAAGGGGGCGTCAGCTTCGCTCCCCGGTTTCTGGGCCGAATCAGACCGCCAAGTCTTACCACTGGGGAACATGTCTGATACATCTAACCCACTACGACACTAGGCACATAAGTAAATACTCGTCTGATGATTAAGCAGGTTTTCTGTAAAAAAGTGGCAGTGAACGGAGTGTATTTACACACGGAGCCCCGTTTACCTTGTGCCACTGGACAGCGAATTCAACCCGGAGAGGTGGGCATGGCCCTCCAGGAAACAAAACTGAAACTGTCCGTTTCCAAGTAGGGCTCTGGGGCAGAGTCTGGGTACAGGGTGGGGGCGGACCGCAGAAGCACCGCCAAAGGGCCGAACCACCAGGGCGCCGCGGGGGCGGACCAGGGCTGCTCATGTCTGGAAGCTGGACCGACACTAACCCACGACGTGGGAAGGGCCCCAAGCCAGAGCCCCGTCCTGGAGGAACGGCAGCCCCCGGGGAAGGCCGGGGTGAAGGCAGACCGGCAGGGAGGGGCTGGCGGGCAGTGGCCCCCTCCGGGGAGATCCAGGATGCTAGACGCCCCTGCACCCGCCCCTGCACCCGCCCCTGCACTGGCACCTGCTCACACGCCGCCTGGGGCTTCTTGCCTTCGCGCCCTGCCGCCCCTTTGCACGGCCACGGAGCCTGTTTGCACCTGTCACAGGCCGGCTCAGAGGAAACCGAAGCGGGATCCAGCCCCAGTTAGCCTGCTGGTCTGCTAGAAAGGCCTACTGAGTCAGCGTGGGCAAATAGTGGCCATTTTTAAAAACGTTCTTGATAAATTTCCTTCTTCAGTGTTTTCTCTAACTCCCTCTTCACGTGAAAAAAACAAAAGTCGATTTTATTGCTTTCCACACAAAACATCTCTACCAAAGCAGACCTAGGTCTTAAATGACAGGTTCACCTTGAGGGGCTTTCCAGAAGGCTTGGTTTTTATCAAAATCCACTGGAGGTGAAGCACAGGAGACTTGGATACATACAAGTCGCCCGCCAGCATCAGGAAGAAGGTGCAGGCTCGTATTATCTGTGCTTATTTGCGGTATTATGTATTTCACTGTACTTTTTATAAATGTTCTGGCCTTGTGAATTGTCTTCATTTCACTACAGATGCTGCACTGAGTCATTTGCTATCTCCGTGCAGGATTTTCTTTTCTGCTTTTATATTTATGAGTTTGTCCTCTTGGAAAATATCAAGGTCAATTTCTACCATTTGTTGCAAAATGCAGAAGGTTTAACTGAAGGTGATGTTGATTATGCATGAATCCAAATATAGATCTATTTATTTAAAAACTGAAAACACTTACATGGGAACACAGACACAAAGGCACAAAGTAAACAAGACAGAGAAAGAGTGAAATGAAACCTGAAATACATTTTCTCAACCCTCAGCATCATGCTGTATGAAGCGGAAGGACCCAGTCTCTGCAGTGGCTAGGTTTTGGTTAATAGTAACTAGTAACAGTCTAACATGAAAGTCTGAAGGTAATGCACGACAGCTAACAAATGAAGTTTCCCAACAAATAGGGGGTTTTATTTAGCTGACATTTTGCTTTTTTTTTCAAAGAAAATGAATAGTGAATCGAATCCAAAGCGTTTTGAAATAAAAAATCAAGGAGAATCTAAGAGTATGGATAGTTTACTAAGCCTCTTCTTATAGTCAGGTTATAGCTCTGGAGTCCAGCAATTTCCTGGGATTGTTAAGGAGCAGAGAATTTGAACCCAGTAGGTAAACATGGGTAGAAACATCAGGGAGTAATTTTCACCAACTGTCCTATTAATTTTACGAAAATATGTAGAGGGAGACAATCTTCAAGTTGGAAATCAGATTCAATAAAACCTAAAAGACCAAGACCAAAAATAAGAGGCTGAGGTATAATCACAGAGGTTCATTGCAACAACGAGAAAGCCTTGCCATATGGATGCTGGAGGTCAAGGGAGAAATGGCTCCAGTGTTCTCAGGAAAACTGGGCTGCAGTTCAGTTAAGGGCAAAATGAAGACATCCTGGAACATGCAAGGGGGTTTCAATACCCATGCATCCTCTCCTAGAGAATATTATCCACCGAAACGGGCAAATGAATCAAGAAGCAGATTAAGGAAGCAATGGCTCTAACAATAGAACCGGGAAAGGGAGTCCCTGGTGACCAATGGGTCCCTGGGGATCAGACATTCCCCTGAGGGAAGGGAGAGGAAGCCACCAGGAGTGGTGTTTCCAGGAAAGCAACGAAATGGATGGGTCATCTGGTTTACTAAAACATTTTTTTTAGATTTGACTCTTTTTTGACATTATTATTTTCTTGTGGTAACATAAAATGTATTGTTTTAGCCATTTTTAAGTGCACAGTTCTGTGGCATTAAGTACACTCACATCATTGTGCAAAAATTTTTTCCAAAATTTTTCATTTTCTCTAACTGAAACTCTCTACCCATTAAACACTAACTCCTTGTTTGCCCTCCCCACAGCCCAAGGTACTCACCATTCTCCTTTCTGTCTCTGGGTGTTTGACCACTACAGGTACCATACATAAGTATAATCATATAATATTTGCCCTTCGGTGTCTACATTATTGCACTCAGCATAATGTCTTCAAAATTCATCCACGTTATAGCATATGCGAGAATTTTCTTCCTTTTTAAGGATGAATAACATTTCATTCTGTATTTTTACACCATATTTTGTTTACCCACTCATCTACTGATGGACACTGGTTGCTTCCACATTTTGGCTATTGTGATAGTACTAAACATTAGTGTACAAATATCTGGTCTAGTCCCTGATTTCATTTATTTTGCAAATATACCAGAAGTGGAATTACTGGACCATATGGTAGTTCTATGTTTAATTTTTTGAGGGGTCACCATACTGTTTTCCACAACAGATCTACCATTTTACCCTCCCTCCAGCAATGCACAAGGGTTCAATTTCTTTACAAACTGTCAACACTTGTTATTTTCTGTTTTCTCGATAAAGCCAACCCACTGGGTATGAAGCAGTTTCTCATTGTGGTTGTGATTTGTTTTTACCTAATGATCAGTGGTATTGACCATCTTTTCATGTGCGTTTTGACCATTTGTGTATCTTTTCTGAAGTGATGTCTAAGTCCTGTACCCATGTTTTAATTGGGTCTTTTGCTTTTCTTGTTGTTGACTCATGAGAATTCTTTATATATTCTGTATGACAATTCTTTATCACATATCTGAGATATATGGTGTAAGGTAAGGGTCTAACTTTATTCTTTTGTATGTGGGTATATAGTACCCTAAACACCATTTTTTTAAAAGACTGTCTTTTCCCTATTTGATAGTTTTGGCATCCTTGTCAAAAATCATTTGATAATACATGTGAGGGTTTATTTCTGGGCTTTCTATTCTGTTCCCTTGGTTTATATTTCTGTCATGACAAGTGTCGTTTTGAATGCTATATCACTGTATTTGGACTCATTTTCTTTCTTTTTCTTGCCCAATTGCTCTGGCTAGAACTTCCAATACTATGTTGAATAGAAGTTACAAAATCAGGCAGCCTTGTTCCTGATCTTAGAGTAAAAGCTTTAAGTCTTTTACAGTTGATTTTGATGTTAGCTGTAGGTTTTTCACACATGGCATTAGTTATGTTGAGGTAGTTTCCTTCTAGTCCTAGTTCGTTGAATGTTTTTATCATGAAACAGTGTTGAATTTTGACTGATGATCAACTGTCAATTGAAATGATCATGTAATTTTTATCCTTCACTCTATTAATGTGATGTATACATTAACTGAATTTCAAATGTTGAACCATCCCTATAAATCCCATTTGGTCATAGTGTATTATCCTTTTAATATGCCATTAAATTCAGCCTGCTTGTATTTTCTTGAGGATTTTTGTATCATTATTCATCAGGAATATTGGTATGTAGTTTCCCTTTCCTGTAGAGTCATTATCTTGTTGGTTTGGTACCAAGGTAATAATGGCCTCATAATATGAATCAGGAAGTGTTTTCTCCTCTTTAATTACTTGGAAGAGTTTGAAAAAGGGTTGGTGCTCTCTAAATATTTCATAAAATTCATTAGTGCAGCTATCTGGACCTAGAGTTTTCATTTTGGGGAGGTTTTGATCACTGATTCCATCTCCTTACTAGTTTAGGTCTATCCAAACTTTCTATTTTTTCATGATTCAGCCTTGGTAGGTTGTGTGTTTCTAGGAATTTGTCCATTTCATCTAGGTTATCCAATTTGTTGGCATGTAATTGTTCATAATACTCTCTTATAATTCTTTGTACTTTTCCAAAATCTATAGTGATGTACCCTTTCATTGCTGATTTTAGTATTTGATCTTTCCCTCTTTTTTCTTAGTCAGGCTAAAAGATTGTTCATATTACTGATCTTTTCAAGAGCAAACTGTTGGTTTCATTGATTTTCTTTTCCGTTTTTCTAGTTCTTTATTTTATTTATCTCTGGTTTGATCTTTATGACTTACTTCCTTCTGCAAGATTTGAAATTACTTTGCTCTTCTTTTTCTAGTTCCTTAAGGCAAAACATTAGGGTATTGATTTGAAGTTTCTCTTTTTTTAAATGTATTTACAGCTGTAAATTTCCCTCTTAGCACTGCTTTCACTGTATGCTATTTTTTCATTTTCTTCTGTCTCAAGACATTTTCTTATTTCCTTTGCAATTTCTTCTTTGACCCATTGGCTGTTTGATTTCCACGTTTGTGAATTTCTAGTTTCCCTTCTGCTGTTGATTTCTAGTTTTACTCCATTGTGATCAAGAAAGATATCTTGTATGGTTTCAGTCTTTTAAAATTTATTGACTCGTTTTGTGGCCTAAAATATTGTCTATCCTGTATAATGATTCATGTGCAACTGAGAAGAATGTGCATTCTGTTGTTATTGGGGGGAGTGTTCTGTACATTTTTGTTAGACCCAATTGGTCTATAGTGTTGTTTGAGAAAATAGTGTATTTTCTCACAGATGTTATGTGTGGTTGGTGCTTGCATTATTGCAAGTGGGGTATTGAAATTCCTACTATTATTGTAGAGGTGTGTATTTCTCCCTTCAATTCTGTCAATATTTGCTTTATGTTTTTTGGAACTCTTGTGCTTGGTACATATATATCATTGTTAATCTCTTCTTGGTGCAGTGACCCTTTTGTCATTATATAATGTTCTTCTTTGTGTCTCAGATTTTTACTTAAAGTGTATTTTACATAATATTTGCATAATCGTCCTGCTCTCTTTCGGTCACTGTCTGCATGGAATTCTTTCTCCAGGCTTTCATTTTCAGCCTGTGCCTGTCCTTATATCTAAAGTGTAGACAGGATATAGTTGACTCTTGGTTTTTTTAATCCATTTTCCCAATCTATGTCTTTTTATTGGGGAGTTTAATCCATTTCCATTTAAAGTAATTATTGATAGCGAAGGGCTTACTTTTGCCCATTTGTTATTTGTTTTCTGTATGTTCTACGGTGTTTTTGCCTCACATTTCCTTCATCTATGCCTTCCTTTGTGTTAATTTTTTGCAGTGACATCTTTAATTCCCTTATTTCATTTTGTGTATACTCTGTAGATACTTTATCTGTGGTTACCATCAGGATAAAATATAACATCCTAAATTTATAATGGCAATTACTAATTTTTTTAACTGTTTATAAAATATCAATCTATTTTAAATTGATACCAACTTAACTTCAGTCACATACAAAAATCTCTGCTCATTTATAGCTCTACCCTCATTTTGTTACTGATGTCACAAATACACCGTTACAATAATAATGAGTACTCATTAACGCAGATTTATAATTACTTATTCTTCATTTTTTTTTAAATCCTGTAAAAATATAAAAAGTGGAGTTAAAAGCCAAAATCACAATAATTCTGTTTTTATTCTATTTATTCATATTTTAACTTCCACTGACGTTTAGTTTTATATGGCTTCAAGTTTCTATCTAGTGTTCTTTCATTTCAACTTAAAGGATTCCCTTTATCATTTCTTGTTGGCCAGGTCTAGTGGTAATGAACACCCTTAGCTTTTGTTTGCCTGAGAATCTCTTCATTTTTGAAAGATAGCTTTACCATACATAGAATCCTTGGTTGACGGGTTTTTTTATTTTCCAGCACTTTAAATATATTATCTCACTGCTTCTGGCCCGAATTCAAGGTTTCTGCTGATAATATTATCGAGGTCCCCTTGTATATGATGAGTCACTTTTTTCTTGCTGCTTTCAAGACTCTCTCTTTGGCTTTTGACAGTTTGATTATAATGTCCCTTCATGTTGGTCTCTTTGGGGTCACCCTGCTTGAATTTCACTGGGCCTCCTAGAGTAGTATATCCATGTCTTTCTTCTAATTTTGAAAGTTTTGGACATTAATTCTTAAAATGATCTCTGTTCCCTTCTCTCTCTTCTTCTTCTGGGGTTCCCATAATGCGTATACTGATCTTTTTGATGGTATCCTGTAAGTCCCTCAGGCTCCATTCACTTTACTTCACTCTTTTTTTCTTTTGCTCTTCAAACTCGGTAATTTTAAATGACCTATCTTCACATTTGCCAGCTCACACTTCTGCCAGATGAGTTTGTCTTTGGACCATTCTACTGGATGTTTCAATTCAAGTCACTGTCATTATGACAATGTCATGTTGTTGTATTTTTCAGCTCCAGAATTTGTTTGGTTCTTTTTTATAATTTCTGCCTCTGTAGATATTCTCATTTCATTCATATATGGTTTTCCTGAATTCCTTTAGTTCTGTGAACATACTTAAGACAATTGTTTTAAAATAAATCCAAAGCATGTGCTTCTTCAGGGACTGTTTCTGGACATTTATTTTGTCTTTTTGAATGAGTCTTGTTTCCCTGTTTCTTTGCTTGCCTGTGATCTTTTGTTGAAATTGGGCATTTGAAGAAACAGGCTCCTTTCCCAGTCTTTGCAGACTGGCAGGAAAAACCTTCACTAATTTCCAGGCCCCCGAGCCTTGATATCAGTCAAGGGTAATAGCTTAAGGCCTTTTTAGGTCTTTTCTGGGCATGCTTCCTGTCTGGACTTGAGTGTGTATTTTGTTTTTCCTTCCAGTTTTCTCCATTTTTAAATGTCATATCTCCCAAAAAGTCTCATCCCAGCTTTTGCTTGTGGCCTTAGATGTTCTCTTGTATTCTCTGCTCATAACCTCTTGCCCCTACGTGTTGATAGGTCTGTAGCCTCCATGCAGCTTTCATGCGCTGTGGAACATACACCACTAGTTCTATAGCTTCCAGCCTGAGATCCGAACTACACTGCTGTTTTCCATCTGAGCTCTAAGTCAGGCAAGACAGATGCCAGTCCCTCAGGCAGCCCGCAGACAGGCCAGAACGCTGCAAACAAGTTCTATTCTGCTCTTTCCACCCTGAGGGAGAAACCAGTAAGTGGGACACTTCTTCATGACCATGCCATGCCAAGGAGGGGGTGAGGCAAGGGTAAGTAAAACTGCCTCTATGCTTCCTGACATACTGAATGTGGCTTTTTCTTGATTGTGCTTTTGCTTGATTACTACAGATCCGTAACTGGTTTTCAGAGCTCCTATAACGTTATTTTAGTCTATAATTGCTTATTTGGTCTTTTCCTGGAAGAACAAGGACCTGTAACTTCCTAGTCTGCCACTTTGCTGCTACCATTCTTAATAATAACATAGAGTTTACTGAGCACTTTCTATGTGCCCTGCACTGGGGTAAACAGTGAGAGTGAGAGAAAAATAAGTCCTTGATCTTAAGAATTACAGAGTCAAGCATCAACAGACATATAAACCAATAATTTCAACATAAAATGATTAGTAATTCAGTAGACCAAAGCATAGAGCACCATGGATGTTCCCAGGAGGCCTTTAAATCTGTTTGTCATTGAGGATCCAATTCATGTTTAGAGATGATGATAAGTCCTTTACAATGACAAAGCACTTTCATTAAAACGGTTAAGGCTGCTGTTCTCAACCCTGGGAACATCTGAAAAATACCAGTCTAAGCCCCATTCAAACCAATAAAATTAGTTTCTCTGGAAATTAATATCGTTTAAAAAGTTCAATGGGTGATTCTCATGTGAAGCCAGGATTGAAAGCCAGCAGGTTAAGCAGGCAGAGTACAAATAACAGAAGACCCAGGTAGACGAGGTGTGCACAGAGGGTCAGCACGGCTGAGCAGAATCAGACAGGCCGGGCTAGGCTCTGGGTCAAAAGGATCACTAGTTCCATGATCTCATACAATGTGCTCATCCCCTCTCATCTTTAACTTAACCTTGAATCGGAATTTTAATTTCCATAAACTGGGTTAGTAGCAGTTCTGTATTAACAGAGTGGTTCTGAGCATTAAATGAGAGAAGGCATGGTAAGCACAGCACCTGGCGCACGGTCGGGAAACGTTTATTAAATGTTAGCATAAAACGTTATCACTACAAATTGCACTGCAGAATCTACTGGCCACGATGTGAATTCAGCAAGTGTTGCAGGGTGGTGGGGGGGTAGGGTCAAGACATTTTGTATGGATTCTGAAGGAAGATAAAATTAATTTGAAGGTTCACTATAGCCCCAGTGTAAACTGGCTTAACATACACAGTTCTGAGGTGGATTCAATAGGTGTTTTTGCTTTTTGTGTTTGTTTCTTTAATCCTTGACCGGAGAAAAGGACTCAAACTAGATTTGGCTGGACTGAGAGAGTTTCTGGCTACTGTTGATGGGCTCTGAAAGGGTTTATTGATCTCTTGACACTGGAGCTCATGCTCTGAGAGAAGGGCGCCCCAGAAACCACGGCAGGCCAGGCTGGCTATGCTGTACAGTCCAGTTTGCTGTTGGTATATAAACACTGCTTCGGCATTAATACAGAGAATATGAATCAGAGGGGCCTATTCATAAATAAAGCATTTGGAAATGAAGTGAAGCCACCACAGGGTTAATCTGTCTGTAAAGTCAAAAAGAAACAAAGGCATAAATAGAAGAGCTGGTGTCGGCACCAGGTGATACTATGGATATATGGCAATTACCTGGCTAAATTTAGTCAGGGTGGAAAAATCCAAGAACTCTTCCAAACTGGCTTTTCACATTGAGTGAAACGGTCTAACAATGAACAAATCTCTGCTTTGTGTTGGGTAGATGGGTAATGTCCAAAATATGTAACAAAATGGTATTGTATAGAAATTCACAATCACAACAGATACTTGCCCAATCAGATCTGTTGTCATTTGGAAATATGTGGCTCCTCTGTGCCCATGCGTACCCACTGACTATCAGCTCTGGGGTAAGGACCATCTCTTGCCTCTTTTCTCCTACACTCCTCCATGAAAACTGACTCTTTGGCATGTTTTTACCTAAAATTTTGATGATCCCAGCTTGCTCTCTGCACTCATTACTTTAGCCACCTAACAACAAAAATTTCTCCATCTTTTGTTGCAGATACCTTGAGAGGAAAAAAAGACATTTAAAATTATAAATGTTAATGCCCTGAGTCCTTTCAAAATAGGTCAGTTAGAATGCCACTGAAATTGTAGAAAAATGGCAGAGTAAGGCAACAAGGTGAAAAAAAGGAATGCCAGCCCCACCTATGGTACAGCGGGAGGTATACGTAATCATTAGCACAGGGAGACGCTGGCAGCGGCCGTGACCATGTCGATTCCAGGGGGAGTGCTCCCAGCTGCACGTCGCAGAGGACCCGCGGGGCGCCGTTCCGTGAGGCGTGTCCCTCAGGGGGCAAGACCAAGCATCTGTGCTTGAAACGCGAAGCCCAGGCGCCCTTGGCGGTGGCAGGAGACGAGCCCTCGTGCACGCTGGTCTCAGTGAGGCTCGGAGGCCGACTACTACATTTGGTCCGACAGACACAGGGGTTCAGTAATTCGCTCACTTGCACACGCAACCCCGAATATCAAGAAGTTTCCAGCTAGTCTGAGACGTAAACCGGCTACTGGTCCGCAGAGAATTCACCTCCTCCAAACATACCGCGCCAGAGGGAAGGAATTAGACAGGAATTTTAAATATACAGGAAGCACTTACACCAGAAAAAAAAAACTGCTTTTACAAATGATTATTTTAACCAAATAGGTCACAGCAAAATTTTTAAATCTCCAAGAAGCAACCACTTCTGTAAGTCGCAAGCACAGAATAGCAATGTGAAGATTCAGAGAGTTATGGTAGGGTGATAGAAGGATAGGAAACATGAGCTGATAGAATGCAGAAAAAAGTGAAATACGTAAAATTAGACACTAAAATTCTCCCAAAAGAAAAGGCTAAACTAGAAGCAATAAATAAGGAACACAGTAAGTAAGGATTATAGAGAGTTGAGAAAAGCAAGTAAAATGAAATGAAAAGAGTTTATCAAGATTAAAACTGTACATATATATAAGTATATTTTACATAAAATATAAATATAAGTTTATAGAAATATAAATATAAAACGTAATACATTTATATGTGTGTGTGTGTGTATATATATATATATATATATATATATCCTGAAGAAGAGAAACCCAGTGGAAGTGGAAAATATTATTGCTATTACATTTTTGTAACTCTCAAGAATTAAGTGACGGTTTGGTTCTACAAATTAAGGTGACATGCAACACCCCAGGAAAAATGGACTCTAGTAGAATCAAGTTGAGGCAGCCAAGTAAAGTCACTGATTCCAAAGGTAAAATAGCAAATCACCAAGTAGCAGAGGAGCAGAACTCACGCTGTCCTGAAGCCACGTTATTACCATATTCTCTACTGAAGGACAGCCAGCAAAGCCCACCGAGCCCTCAGCAAAAGAGAGTGATCCAAAAAGTGTCTTTAGACTATTTTAGATCCTGCTTCATTCAGGGTGGGCCCAGCGTCTACACTGCAAGGCTTGCATCCCAGGACTGTGTCTGGCAAACCTCCATTTCAGGAGTCCACACGGCTCGCACTGCAATGCTGTGTCACAGTGAGAAAATCCACCAATTCCAACATGTAGAAGTAATGCAGATAACATTCTCTATGTGAAAGAAATTCAGAAATGAATACAAAAACTAAAAAAACAGAAAAATCTCTACCACCCTCCCAATTTAAAAAGGGAAAGTCAAAATGTGAATTGCATAATATTTAGAAAGTAAGGACAGAAACACCCTGTAGGGAGCCTGTTTTTCTTAAGTAAAGTAGTGTCTGGTAAAAAAGATGTGTGATCTTAAGCATGTACAGTAAAAAAGGAGATAAAAAAATAATCATTTAAACCCCTCATGAACATAGAGGCAAAAACACTTAATAAAATATTAGCAAATGGAGTTCTGTAATATATACAATAATACTGCATCCAGGACAAGAGAGTGTATGTCAGGATTATAAAATTGGTTTAAAAATCAATCAATGCATGATTACTTTAAAATGGCAAAAAAAAAAGCAGTGGAAAAAACTCACCATCCACTCAGAATCCACCAACCAACCAAGCAAATAAGACATTTCTCAGCAAACGAAGCTCTGGTAAGGTAACTTCCATGACCCTTGCTCTGATAGAGGACATTTACCAAAAACCTACAGCTGATAGCACATCTAATGGGGAATTTCAAAACATTTTTTTCCCATAATCCTGAGAACAAGGCAAGGATGCCAGGCCTCACCATGTGACTCAGCTTTGTCCTGGAGGCCCAGACCTGGGCAATACAGCCGGGAGACAAAGGCGCAGTATCAGAAAGGAGGAAGACGGGGCATTTTCAGATGGCACTGTTTGCACAGAAAATGATTAAAGAACTATAACACTATTACTAAAAATAAGAAGGTTGAAAAACCATTTTGACCAGAAAATAAGATGAAATAAAATTCCATTTATAATAATGCCCCCCAAAACCCCTATGAAATATTTGGGAATAAATATAGTAAAAGGCATGCAAGGCTTCTACCATGAAAATTACAAAAAATTGCTGAGAGTAAAAATGGACAAAAGACTTGAGCAAACACTTTACTAAAAAAGATATATAAATGATTAGTAAGTTTGTGAAAAAGTCCTCAAGGTCAGTAGTCACCAGGAGGTGCAAATTAAAACATCAATGAGATAAAAAACATTATTCCGGACCAGAATGACCAAACTTAAAAATACTGAAACCACAGCAAATGTTGGTAAGGATGTAGAACTGTAATTGTCATGTACTGTTGATGGGGATATGGTAAAAACCACTTTGGGAAAAGTTCTGGCAGTCTTGTAAAACTAAACACATACCTAAACCCTAGGACCCCGTACTCGGCTCCTAAGTATTTACCTAGGAAAAAGGACAATTTCTGGTTACAGAATTACTTAGACAACAGTGTTCACTGTTGCTGTACTTGTAATAGTCTCATGCTGGGGAAGGCTCAGGTATCTGCAGCTAATAGGATATTAATGCAAGGGAGTACTACTAATCAACAGCAAGGGAAAGCTACCCATACATGCACCAACACAGGTAAATCTCAAGATCATGCTGAATAAAAGAAACCACACACAAAACAGTCCATACTGCATGATTACATTTATATGGGTTTCTAAAATACACAAAACTAATCTGTGGTAAAAAAAAGTCAAATAGAGATAAGTCTTGGGGAAGGGTGGGAGAAGGTGACTGGCTTGGAGAGGCAGGAGAGAAGTCTGGGCCTATGTTAATGTTCTGTATCTTGATAGGGTCTCAGGTAAACATATGTATGTATTTGTCAAAACCAAGCAAACATGCACTTAAGATTTCTGGATTTCACTGTATATAAGTTTTATATCAAAAGGAAAAAATTGTGGCAAATATTTAACTATTTAATGACATGTGAAATAAGGGAAGTGTACTAATTTCTACAATTTACTTTGAAATGAGTTAACCAAGTAAGATGGCCTGCTGGATGGATAGGATAGAAATGTCACAAAATGAGCATAGTAACGTGTTATTGGTAGAGTCCACAAAATGAGTAAATCTACGGGTTCCCTGCAAAATTATTTCAATTGTGTTCTGTGTTTAAAATTTACTATAGTAAAATGTTGGGGAAAAATTTTTATCTCAAGAAACCAGAAAGTAAATGAAAAAGTAAAGCAATAAGAAAGATTTGGTAAATAGGAAAATTGAAATTGATAATTTTAAAACAGAAAATAATAAAGCTAATAAATTCAAGAGCTATATATTTAAAAAATGAAGTGGGTAAACAATTACCTAATTTAATAAAGAAAATAAGTATGAAGTAGAAATACACAAAATAATACAACATGATCATAGATACAAAGACTTCAACAGAATCATAAGAGAGTATTTCAACTCTCTGTAAATATATTTCGGAATTGAGATGTAATGCATAATTTTTTGTTAAAATAAAAGTTTCCAAAAATGACACCAGAAGAGATGGTAAACCTAATTAATTAAAAAACATGTTTCTATTATTTTATTCAACATCTGTAATAGTAAGGTATTTTCAGATATATATAACCCACCATATTTCCATAAATAGAAGTCTGTAAAAATTTCTTGCAAAGCTAACCTACAAAACTCCATAAAGATACCTTACCAAAACAAAAAAGGGACTCTGTAGGTCAGGCTCACTTATGAATATTGATGCCAAATCTTAAGCAATGTATCAGCAAACAGAATCCTCCAGTCATGCCTAGGTCATTTAATATTAGTAAATCTAATAATATATTACTATAGATCATCATACTAATTAGAAAAGAAAATGCATATTATTTTTCCACAGATGTTCAAATAAAATACATCCCATGCTCATAAATAGGAAGAATTAACGTCAAAATGGCCATCCTGCCCAAAGCAATTGACAGATTCAATGCAATCCCTATCAAAATACCAATGGCATTATTAATGAACTAGAACAAATAGTTCTAAAATTCATATGGAACCACAAAAGACCCTAAATAGCCAAAGCAATCCTGAGATGGAAGAACAAAGCTGGGGATATTATGCTGCCTAACTTCAAGCTCTACTACAGAGCCACAGTAATCAAGACAATTTGGTACTGGCACAAGAACAGACCCATAGATCAATGGAACAGAATAGAGAGCCCAGATATAAACCCACACATATATGGCCAATTAATATACAATAAAGGAGCTATGAATATACCATGGGGAAAAGACAGCCTCTTCAACAACTGGTGTTGGCAAAACTGGACAGCTACATGTAAGAGAATGAAACTGGATTGTTGTCTAACTCCATACACAAAAGTAAACTCAAAATGGATCAAAGACCTGAATGTAAGTCATGAAAACATAAAACTTACTGAAGAAAACATAAGCAAAAATCTCTTAAATATAAACATGAGCAACTTTTTCCTGAACACATCTCCTCAGGCATGGGAAACAAAATAAAAAATGGACAAATGGGACTAAATCAGACTAAAAAGCTTCTATACAGCAAAGGACACCATCAGCAGAACAAAAAGGCATCCTACAGTATGGAAAAATATATTCATAAATGACTTATCCACTAAGTGTTTAACATCCAAAATATATAAAGACCCTTAATAAAGTATAATATCCACTCCAATTAAATAGTAAATACTAAAAATAGCTACTTGTTAACATAAATTATACACACATACACATCTGTATCTAATATCTATTTACGATATATAGTATATATCTAAATAGAGATAGATGAAGAGAACGAGAGAGGGGGGAAGATGTAGGTATTTATGTACAAACATCAACCAGCATTATCAACAAGAAAACATGCTGTCAGCAATACTGTTTATATTGTTCCACAGTGACCAGTTGCTGCAATTAGACAACAGAGGAAAATAGAGGTATACAATTTAATGAGGCAAAGTTATTTTTGCAGGTGATATGACTGTTTCTCTGGAAACATTTGTTTTTTCTGGAAAACCTGAGACTAAACTAAAAAAATAATATCACAAGTAACAAGAGAATTCAGTAAAATAGCTGGGTTAAAAAAAAAGTCTTCATATATACAAACAACAACCAGGTAGATGATGTGTTAATGAAAAGTAACTAGGAATAAACCTATTATGAAAAACCTTAAAATGCTATCGAGGAACATAAACAAAGAATAAAACATGGACACACAGTCAGATTTAGAATAAGAAGATTCAGTATTTTAAAGATGTCATTTCTCCCTAAGTCAATATGTTCTAATCTAATTTATTCCACTCCAAAAATATAAACAATACTTTTAAACTACATCAACTGATTCTTAGTTCATGAGAAATTTCTGAAAGAGAAATGTACCGAGGAAGGACAGAACCTAGCAGATATTCAAACATATTAAAAAGCTACATTAATTGATGGATGACTGTAGATTCATGAATATGAGCTTCATGATTCATGAAGAGTAGAAAGAGCAACAGGGAAAATATTACAAAGGCCTGAAGTAATAATAAGTAAGGAAAAAAGTAGCTGATGTTATTAGCATTTATTATATACTAGGCAATATTTTTTTATTAAAGTATCATTGATATACAATCTTAAGAAGGTTTCACTTGAACATTGTGGTTTCAACATTCAACCATATTATCAAGTCCTCACCACACCCACCACTGCTGTCACTGTCCATCAGTGTAGTAAAATGCTGTAGAGTCATTACTTGTCTTCTCCGTGCTATACTGCTTTCTCTGGATCTACCTATATTGTGATTGTGAATTATAGTGCCACTTAATCCCCTTCTCCCTCCCTCCCGACCCACCCTAACCCAAACCCTTCCCTTTGGAAACTGCTCGTCCTGTTTGGAGTCTGTGAGTCTTCTGCTGTTTTGTTCCTTCAGTTTTGCTTTGTTGTTATACTCCACAAATGAGTGAAGTCATTTGGTACTTGTCTTTCTCCGCCTGGCTTGTTTCACTGAGTGTAATACCCTCCAGCTCCATCCATGTTGTTGCGAATGGTAGGATTTGTTTTCTTTTTACGGCTGAATAATATTCCATTGTGTATGTGTACCACATCTTCTTTATCCACTCATCTATTGATGAGCACTTAGGTTGCTTCCATATCTTGGCTATTGTAAATAGTGCTGCAATAAACGTAGGGGTGCATATACTTTTTTGAATCAGGGATTTTGTTTCTTTGGGTAAATTCCTAGGAATGGAATTCATAGGTCAAACGGTATTTCTATTTTAGTTTTTTGAAGAACTTCCCTATTGCTTTCCACAACAGTTGAACTAATTTATATTCCCACCAGCAGTGTAGGAGGGTTCTCCTTTCTCCTCATTCTCATCAGTATTTGTTGTTTCTTGTCTTTTGGATGCTGGCCATCCTAACTGGTATGAGGTGATATCTCATTGTGGTTTTAATTTGCATTTCCCTGATAATTAGTGATGTGGAGCATCTTTTCATGTGCTTGTTGGACATCTGAATTTCTTCTTTGGAGAAGTATTTGTTCAGGTCCTCTGTTCATTTTTTAATTGAGTTACTTATTTTTTGGATGTTGAGGTGTTTGAATTCTTTATATATTTTGGATGTTAAACAATTACTGGATAAGTCATTTATGAATATATTTTTCCATACCGTAGGATGCCTTTTTGTTCTGCTGATGGTGTCCTTTGCTGTATAGAAGCTTTTTAGTATGATTTAGTCCCACTTGTTCATTTTTTATTTTGTTTCCCATGCCTGAGGAGATGTGTTCAGGAAAAAGTTGCTCGTGTTTATATTTAAGAGATTTTTGCTTATGTTTTCTTCAGTAAGTTTTATGGTTTCATGACTTACATTCAGGTCTTTGATCTATTTTGAGTTTACTTTTGTGTATGGAGTTAGACAACAGTCCAGTTTCATTCTCTTACTTGTAGCTGTCTAGTTTTGCCAACACCAGTTGTTGAAGAGGCTGTCTTTCCCCATGGTATATTCATAGCTCCTTTATTGTATATTAATTGGCCATATATGTGTGGGTTTATATCTGGGCTCTCTATTCTGTTCCATTGATCTATGGGTCTGTTCTTGTGCCAGTACCAAATTGTCTTGATTACTGTGGCTCTGTAGTAGAGCTTGAAGTTAGGCAGCATAATATCCCCAGCTTTGTTCTTCCATCTCAGGATTGCTTTGGCTATTTGAGGTCTTTTGTGGTTCCATATGAATTTTAGAACTATTTGTTCTAGTTCATTAATAATGCCGTTGGTATTTTGATAGGGATTGCATTGAATCTGTCAATTGCTTTGGGCAGGATGGCCATTTTGATGTTAATTCTTCCTATTTATGAGCATGGGATGTATTTCCATTTCTTGTTGTTTTCTTCAATTTCATGACTGTCTTGCAGTTTTCAGAGTATAAGTCTTTCACCTCTTTGTTTATGTTTATTCCTAGGTATTTTATTTTTTTGGATGCAATTGTAAGTGAAATTTTTTTCTTGATTTATTTTTTCTAAGTCATTGTTAGTATACAGAAATGCAACAGATTTCTGTGTATTAATTTTGTATCCTATCACTTTGGTACCAGGCAATATTTTAAGCCCTGTACATATTTGCTTTGCATTATGTTATCAATAATCTTATGGAATTGTTACTATTTTTAATCTCACTTACTGAATGAGAAAATTGAGGCAAAGGGATGAAATAATTTGTTCAAGTTTAAACCATTAGTTTAGTGGAGGAGCTAAGGTTCAAACCCAGATAGTCAGTCTGCCAAACTCACACCATCAAATATTATGTTTCACTGCCTAAGACATGGGACAATTGAGTATATGATAAGTGTATATTTTAAATCACAGGGAAAAGGTAGCTTATTCAGCACATTATGTCTGGGTAAAAATGAAATAAACTAAAGTTGGGTCCCTGCTCCATACCTATTAGGAAAATCAACAGCAATTAGATAAAATATTTACTATTTAAATAACCAAAAATTAAAAGTAAAGAACAAGTGTACCATTGCAGCATTATTTGTAGTAACAAAATGAAAATATCATTAACGACTGCCTTATAAATTAGAGTAAATCCATACCATGGAATAATATACAGTCATTTAAAATATTGGGCAGTATTATATTTGCAGCTATGGAACATTATGCAAAATACATCATTGAGCACAGAAAGGAACAGACCTCTCTGCATAGTGCAGAATCAGTTGTCTCCTGCCTAAGTGTAAGTAGGTGTACTGCACATGCACAGATGCTCTCTGCTGAGAGAGCAGGAGATAGGCACAAGGGACCTCCTCTGTGGAAGAGAGTTTTGATGGCTAGGGTCCTAGGGGAAGGAGAGACTACATTTCCACAGTGTATGCTCTTATACCTTTTGAATTTTTTACATGTACATGTTATTACCTATTCATAAATAACAAAACTTACAACCAACAACTACAGATGAGGATGTTTTAGTCACCCCCTGCATGTACTATCTCTGCCAACTGAAGTAAGCACCCTTTGCGAGAACACAGCACAGACTCGGGAAGTTTAAGAGGAAAGGAAGGAGTGGCAGAGAAAAAAGTCGTTCACTAAATGGACCTTGAGGGCTTAATTTTTTTCAGGTCATTCTATCTTCTAACAATCTATGAAAAATAAAGTCATTTAGAAAACATGACACATTTAAGATAAGAAAACACGACACACTCAGAATAATAATAATGACACTTGACTGGTGCTTACGGTCTGTCAGACCCGAACCCTCACAGCAACCCTACATGCTCTACGTGCATGCTGCTGTCTGCATTTTTCCCAAGAGTAAATCTGAGTCTTCGTTTGGTTTGTTTCCATCACATGAAGAGTAACAGCGTACAGTGTCAACAAAGGCAGATGACAAAACCATGCAACCACATTTGCACAGGTCAGGCGCTGGGCAGCGCTTTCCGAGACGTCATCACCTCCCGCACCTGGAATGGTTCCAGGAGGGCAAGGTCCTGGGCAGGGCACCAGATGAGGATGACGGTCCTCAGGGTGGCCTGACCTTGCGCAAGTGTCAACGTCCAGAGACAATGTTGCTGATGGCGCCGCTTCCTGCTTGGAATGCTCCACATTCCTGAGCATTCACGCTGAGGGCTAATAGGAGGCTTCAGCTGGGACCACACACTGAGTGCCGTGTGGAGGTGGGCTGCTGATGACAGGGACGACAACGGGCGCTCTGCTCACAGTTGATCATGGCATAGAGTCATCACACAGGGAAAGCTTGAAGCATGGCACTTTGAGATCCCACTCCACAGTCTCTTCTCCCCACCTCTGCCCTAAATGCCTGAAATTCCACCAGGAAGCACTTCTTTCTGCTGTCAGCCATCTCCACCTTTTAAATGAAATGTACCTATATTTCACTTAAATATATATGTGTATATATACTGTAAATATATATGTACATATTTATAATATATATATATGCCCAACACTAAATAAAAAGAGTGAATTAATTTGAAAGTATGAAAGCATAGGAGTGTCAGATATTTGTTCTAAACCTTATTGTCTTTTAATAACTGTGCCATCAGGCAAGTTTACTGAATCTGAGTTTGTCTCATTTGTAAAATGGGGCTACTAATTCTAGTTTCATAGGTTGCTGTGAGAATTAAACATGGACACACAGACTCCACTTCTAATAACAACAGTTTCCTCCTACACTTTCTTACCCAGTTTATCCCATCTTCTCGGCAGGCACGGTGAGAGCACTTTGCTGAAACCAAACCTGACCCTTGTTCAAGGTGGTGACGCCCCACCTCCACCCCTACATTCATTCCACTCCCCTGACCCTTGACCCAGTTTGCTCACCAGAGTTCATAGCGTGGTGAGCCAATCTCACAATGAAAAGGTGCATTTCCTACCTTTGAAAAAAATGGGCAGCGAACCAGAAGACTTGTGGTGCCTCTCATTTCCCATCCGTAAATTTCTCAAAATACTTTCCAGTAAGCAATCTCTTAGGGCCCATCATGTGATTAATAGTCCCCTTTGGTATTTCAGATGGAAGAGTGCCTTAAGAATGTACAACCACTGAATTATGAATGGGAGCAGGGCAGTCTGTCTTCTTTCCCTTCACATGCATGCCAGAATCTCAGAGAGGCTAGGGAATCCATCAGTCATTCAACAAGCATAAGTTTTGCTTGAATCCAGCAATAAATTCCTAGTGCTGCTATGGGTAAAATCCACTGCCTCCTCTGGATTTATTTTTTCATTTTTTTTCTGGGAGCACATTAAAACATTATTCTCAGTTTCACGTTTGACTGAAATCCCATTGCTGTAAAGTTGAATCCTAGAAGTTCAAGTATGATTATGATTGTCTCTCTGCAAAACCTGTTTCAGTATCACCTTACCCTATTGGGTGGTCGTTTGCTAGAAATGTGATTTCTAAACGGCCCATCCCAGCAGCTGTGCCTCCCAGCCCCCTTGGCAAACGCTGGAGGCTACCCGGATGACCGGCAGAGCCACCTGCCCTGTGCCGGGCTCTCACTGCACCTCCACGCCGGTGCAGGGGCCACCCTCTCACCTGCCTTCACAAGCCTTCCCTTGCCTGCTCGTGCGCTGCAGAGGTCCTGACCAGTTTCCTCCAGTCTAGGAGGGGACAATTTCTCCCTTTAGCGCAGCTTCTGAGCCATGTTGTTTCAGGTCACTGATATCCTCCCTTCTCATTCAAATTCACCCGGCTTCCTGCTCAGTGTGCTCACTGTACTCCAGTGTGAGGCATCTCCCCTAAGCTGCAGGGCTTGGGTGCACCCCTCTGCTCCCTGCTGTCAGCATGCAGGACTTGAGGAGCCAGGGGCATATGCCTCAGGGGCTGCTGGGCCCCATCCTGCCTGCAACTCAGCCCATCACATTTATATCCCAGGGTGCAGAGGTCGGTCCCACTCTGACACGTCCTTGCCTTCATTCCCCAAAGCTAAGCACCGTAGTCTCTACTCACTCTGATTTGATGGGGGGGTCTTTCTGCCTCAATCCCTAAGATGAAGAAGTTCATTAAAATTAAGGATAAATTAGTAGCTAGGAAAGCAAAATATTGCATGAGATGTAATCTTCCAGCTGAAATTTCTTCTGAGTACCCTAAATATTGAAAACACTAACTCAAAAATAAGAGGATTTGTAGATGTACCTGAATCAGGGAAAGCTCTCTGATCCTTTGTTTACCATGGAGAAGTGTGAGCAGGCATTTTAACCACTTAGAATACCTATCGTGTGTATGAGGAAACACCCGAAGACTAACGAGAAACCGACCATAGAAATAAGTCCATTTTACATTTGGGAAGGTAACATTTACCAGTGGAGATGTGGAATAAAATACCGTTTCTCACATGATCTTTTAAAAGGAAACCCAGGCCCTTTCCTCCCTGCAGCCCCACCTCCAGGTGCCCCATTTCCCTAGGACATACCTGATAATACAGCCCAGAATTCCCAAGGATTTGCTAGAATCCCAAAGCCACTCCCCGCTTGCCAGCCCTAGTACTGGAGCAGCGACTCAGCCGCACCCTTTGGGTCACTGTGGATGCAGCTGCAAAGCAAACGTGCTGCCACCTGCGGTCCCAAGGGGTGCCCTGCAGCCATGCCGCACCCTCGAGGCCAGAGGCGCTGCAGCAGGTCTTGGCCGAGGCTGCAGGCCTGAGGCTGGGCCTCCACTCCAGTTCCTGCCCCATCCCCGGTGGCTCTTCCCGGCACAATGCTCATGCTGAGGGGCGCCCACAAGCAAAGGAGCCTGGGTTCATCCCGTTGGCGCTCTCTAAGTCCCTTTCTCAGGCCCTGCCTGGGTCACCTGGCTGCCCGCTGGAGGCCCCTCTCCGGCACTCACATCCAGGACTTGCAAAGCGCCCTCCCTCCTCCACAGGCAGCGCAGAGCGGGCACCAGCCCACAGGCTCCTCTTCCCACCCTCGGGAAATCCATCCGGAGTGCCTCGCTGCCCTCTCCTATCCCGGGACTTGGTTAAGGACATCGTCTTCATCCAGACAGGTTTCCTTAACTTCGAGTCTAAGAGAAAAGGGTCTGGAAATCTTGCATGCCACGTGAGCCACTCGCTCTCTCACAGAAACGCAAAGGCCTGGTTACTCAGTTTCCACAGAGTCACTCAGCGAGCAGGTACTGTGGCCCAGACCGTGGGCATCGCACAGGCAGCCCTCCTGACCCCGCACTCACTACATGTTCAGTAAATCCCAGTTGCCTGCACCTGGTGCCCAGGCGGCTGTAGTCTCCTCCAACTCCCCAGCTCCCACTGGAGTCTCCCAACTAAGCCGAGACTCTACAGCTCACAGCCCTTCTCAGCAGCACCCTTGCCCTGGAGGCATGCCCTGCCTCGGGGCCCCACCCCTCACAGGTGAAGTCAGGTGGGCTGCACTGCGCCCTCGGCAGACTGAGGCTTACAGGCAACTCCTGAAAGTCCCAAGACTGTAAGCCCTCCGCTCACCACGACGCCAACGGCAGCTTTTCCAGGCACTGACTTCCTATCACTCCTCCTGAGGGGCACCCGTCCTGCACCAGCCCCAGGCCAAGCCACATGCAACTGCCTTGCTGCCCTGCCCACCACACTTTCTCTTCCCGGGTTCCATGCTCTCTGGGGGCCCCCTGGCCCGGCCTCCACTTCCTCTAGGCTAGTACGAAAAATCACCTCACTTAGCTTGGGCTTACCTGTATTTCCAAAGACCTTCAACACTATAGGAATGAAAAGTTCCTCTTATTAAACTCAGAAGTTGAACCTGTATATGCAAATACTGTGAGAGGCACCCAGGCCACCAGATAAACAGCATTCAGAGCTCCTGGGTTGACACTGAGACAGATCCTGGGTCATTTGCTGGTGTGGATTCAGAGTCCAGACCGGGGGCTGTATTTCATAATACTATCTGGTCACTTCGGGTTAGTCTCAGTTGGAACGCAGTCTCAGAAAGCCTCTGGGAAGTACCACTCTTTTCAATCTCACGAGCCCATGGGTAACAGTGCCAATGGCCATCATTTTAAAACAGAAAAGACACAGATCCTGACACTAAGAATTTAAGATGAAACACATAAGAAAGTAAAACAATTTTAAAATAAGATGCTGTGTTCACTTAGGAATGGAAAAGGGAAAAACAAAAACAAAAACAAAAACACCCCAACCAAATTAGTCATGCCGTAATGGAAAAAGCTAGGCGTTTTAAGTTCTCAGCTTCAGTAAATTTCTAAATAATGTCGTCGGACTAGCCCAATGGCCATCACATCGTCGTCAATAAGAATTTTTATTTCTATTTGGAAGTAAAGGTTTCCTCACAAAGGGCATAGGATTGAATGATACAGCTTTGTCTCCACCTGCAGGAGTGAAGAGAACTGAATTCTTTTTTCTTTCTTGAAAATATGTTAGGCCTCTAGGATCACTATTAAAATCATGAGGTGTCACCAATACTCAAGCTTTACTATACATTCTCTGTAAGAATAAAGGGATAACAAGAGGGTCAGCTAAAAGACATAACTAATGTGTCCCACTATGCTTACTTTGATAACTTTTTACTGACCTATGATGTACATAGAGGAAATGCCACAATCGTCAGTGAACTGTCCCAAAGTGAATGCGCTCAGAACCGTCATCCAGATCAAGACACGGGGCGTTTGCTGCCCCAAGAGGCCCCCTCACAAACTGCATTTACTTTTAAAACCAGGATCAAAACCTTAGACCTTCTCTGACTTCCTCATTTCACGAAGCATAATCCCCTCTAGATCCATCCATGTTGTTGCAAATGGCAAGATTTCTTTTTTAGGGCAGAATAACATTCCATGGTATGTGTACCACGTCTGCGTTATCCATTCAGCTATTGATGGGCACTCGGGTTGCTTCCTTATCTTGGCCATTGTGAACAATGCAGCAGTGAACGTAGGGTTGCGTATGTCCTTTAGAATCAGGGATTTTGTTTCCTTCAAGTAAATTCCCAGAAGTGGAATTGCTAGGGTGTATGGGCATATGGTATTTCTATTTTCAGTTTTTTGAGGAACCTCCATATTGCTTTCCACAGTGGCTGCACCAATTGACATTCCTACCAACAGTGTAGGAGGGTTCCCCTTTTCTCCACTTTCTCACCAACACTTGTTATTTCTTGTCTTTTGGCTGGTGGCCATTCTAACTGGTGTGAGGTGATACCTCACTGTGGTTTTAATTTTCATTTCCCTGAGGATTAGTGATGCAGAGCATCTTTTCATGTGTCTGTTGGCCATGTGTATGTCTTCTTTGGAAAAATGTCTGTTCAGGTCCTCTGCCCATTTTTTAATTGGATTATTTGTTTTTTTGGTATTGAGTTGTATGAGTTCATTTTATATTTTGGATATCAGCCCCTTATCAGATACATCACTTGCAAATATCTTCTCCCATTCAGCAGGTCGCCTTTTTGTTTTGTTGGTGGTGTCCTTCGCTGTGCAGAAGTATTACATCATCCCATTTGTTTACTTTTGCTTTTTTTCCCTTACCTGGGGAGACACATCTGGAAAAAAAATTACTAATGCCAATGCTCAAGAGTTTTCTGCGTGCATTTTCTTCTAGGAGTTTTATGGTTTCAGGTCTTATACTTAGGTCTTTAATTCATTTTGAGTTTATTTTTGTCAATGGGGTAAGACAGTGATCCGTATGATTTCACTTATATGTAGATTCTAAAAAAACAGAACAAATGAGCAAACAAAGTAGAAGCAGACTCATAAACACAGAGAATGGACTGGTGGTCACCCTGGGGTTGGGGTGGGGGCAACAGGTGAAACAGTGAAGGGGGTAGGGAGGTACAGACTTCCAGTTACAAAATAAAATACTGATGGGATGAAAGTACAGCATAGGGAATATAGCCAATGCTATTGTAATTTCTTTGTATGTTGACAGATGGTAACCGCACTCACTGTGGTGAGCATTTAGTAACATACATAATTGGTGAATCAATACGCTGTACATCTGAAACCAATGTAATATTGTATATCAACTATCTTCACAAAAAATGAAAAAAGTAAGTCATGAAGATGAAAAGCAGAGGGAATACAGTCAATAATGTAGCAATGACTTTGTATGGTGACAGATGGTAACTACACTTACCATGGTGGGCATTTAGTAATGTATATAATCGTCAAATCACTATGTTGTACATCTGAAACTAACAGAATATTGTATGTCAACTGTATTTCAATTTTAAAGAGACCTCAGTCTTTAACCTATCCACCAGCACATCCTAAAGGAGAAAGCAGCTACAGGCTGCAGACAGACTCTTGTCTCCCTAAGCACTATGGTCCTGGAGGTGCCCCTCCAGCCATCACCAGCCCTGCTGTGAGCGGGAGAAGGCAGCAGCTCCCTGGCTTCTATGGCTCCAAACAGTCAGCTTGTGCTCACATTCAAGTACAGGTCTAGCCCCCATCTTTGTGAAGTTAAGATTCTGTCTTAAGACACAGGCCAATTGAAAACAAAGCAGACATGAGGTCTGTCCTCACTGAGATCCATTTCTCATGTACATCTTGCAGACCCTTGGCGTGTGGTGCACAGGATTCCTGGCTGATGCAGAGGAGAGGGGAGGCTCCCACAGGTCATTGCCATCAGTGTTCCAACCTTCTAAACCCACATGACGGAAGAAATTAACCCCCTTTACTTATGGTCCAAACTGCAACGTTAACTATAAACCTGTATCTGATGTAGGTCTTCCTAGGTTGCCCATTGTCCAAGTGTCTTGAGACTACTAAATTTCATAGTTTCTTTTTTTGGGGGTTGTTTTAGACAGGAGAGTAACATCCAGTCCTGGTTACTCCACCTTGGCTAGAAACAGCAAGCAGAGACTCCTCTGGCCTCTTGAGAATAATGTTTCTGGACATACAAAGCATTTGATTATTCTGATGCTTTGCTATACAGTGGGTTTTCTCCTTTACGAAATACGTGTGGTTGCCTGTTTTGTGATCACAAAGTTTGTACATATATTTTCAGAGTTAGTTTCACAAGCATTGTACGATCGCATCTCTCACGATTCAGCTGGGGGGAAGAACAAATGCACGCCTTAATGTTAAGAACCCAAGGGAAAAGGAGACAAGAAAAGAAGAAGAATAGAAGTTATAAAACTTAACAGAATATGATAGGCTTTCATTTCCTTCTGGTTTTTAAAGTATATGTGAAAATAATTTGTTAGACTATTTGTAATATTTGTTAAATCATTGTGAAAACATATTTGGATGTTTTGTCACTTAAAGAGCTAAGTGAGACCCCGAATAGCCAAATCAATCCTGAGAAGGAGGAATAAAACAGGGGGAATTACACTCCCTGACTTCAAGCTCTACTACAAAGCCACAGTAATCAAGACAATTTGGTATTGGCACAAAACAGACCCACAGACCAGTGGAACAGAATAGAAAATCCAAACATTAACCCAAACATATACAGTCAATTAATATTTGATAAAAGTGCCTTGGATATACAATGGGGAGATGACAGCCTCTTCAGCAGCTGGTGTTGGAAAAACTGGACAGCTACATGTAAGAGAATGAAATGGACTACTGTCTAGCCCCATACACAAAGGTAAACTCAAGGTGGATCAAAGACTTGAATGTAAGTCATGAAACCATAAAACTCTTAGAAAAAAACATAGGCAAAAATCTCTTGGACATAAACATGAGCAACTTCTTCATGAACATATCTCCCTGGGCAAGGGAAACAAAAGCAAAAATGAACAAGTGGGACTATATCAAGCTGCAAAGCTTCTGTACAGCAAAGGACACCATCAGTAGAACAAAAAGACATCCTACAGTATGGGAGAATATATTCATAAAAAACGTATCTGATAAAGGGTTGACATCCAAAATATATAAAGAACTCATGCACCTAACAAACAGAAAGCAAATAATCCAATTAAGAAATGGGCAGAGGACATGAATAGACACTTCTCCAAAGAAGAAATTCAGATGGCCAACAGGACCATGAAAAGATGCTCCACATCGCTAATCACCAGAGAAATGCAGATTAAAACCACAATGAGATATCACCTCACACCAGTGAGGATGGCCAACATCCAAAACACAAACAACAACAAATGTTGGCGAGGATGTGGAGAAAAGGGAACCCTCCTGCACTGCTGGTGGGAATGCAAATTAGTTCAACCATTGTGGAAAGCAGTATGGAGGTTCCTGAAAAAACTCAAAATAGAAATACCATTTGACCCAGGAATTCCACTCCTAGGAATTTACCCGAAGAATGCAGCAGCCCAATTTGAAAAGGACAGATGCACCCCTATGTTTATTGCAGCACTATTTACCATAGCTAAGAAATGGAAGCAACCTAAGTGTCCATCAGTAGATGAATGGATAAAGAAGATGTGGTACATATACACAATGGAATATTATTCAGCCATAAGAAGAAAACAAATTCTACCATTTGCTACAACATGGATGGAGCTAGAGGGTATTATGCTCAGTGAAATAAGCCAAGCCGAAAAAGACAAGTATCAAATGATTTCACTCATATGTGGAGTATAAGAACAAAGAAAAAAACTGAAGGAACAAAACAGCAGCAGACTCACAGAACCCAAGAACGGACTAATAGTTACCAAAGGGAAAGGGACTGGGGAAAATGGGCGGGAAGGGAGGGATAAGAGGGAAAAAGGGGCATTACGATTAGCAGATGTAATGTTGGGGGGGCACAGGGAGGGCTGTACAACTCAGAGAAGACAAGTAGTGACTCTATAGCATCTCACTACGCTGATGGACAGTGACTGTAATGGGGTTGGTGAGGGGGACCTGATGAAGGGGTAGTTTAATAACCGTAATATTGCACATGTAACTGTAGATTAATGATAATAAAATAAATTATATTTAAAAAAAAAGAGCTAAGTGACTGGGGAGGCTGGTGACCCTGCCAGGTGCTTTTGGTAAAGGGGGTAACAGCGTGTCTAGTACATATTGTGGGCACACTTCAGCTATTCAAACCCAGACAGAGGAAATGGGGCAATGGATGTAGGGGAGGGGGGGTACTTAGAAAAAAAGAGTAAAAAAGAAAATGGCCCAAAACTCTCTGCTGTGGCTCTGTGATGAAAGCCTGCATTGTGTGAAGCTGAGTCAAAATAAGGTTATTCAACTATCACAGACTGCATCTGAAATATGAAATAGTTCCTTTCCAGCCATTTAGCCTCTCACACTCCAAAAAAAGGAAAAAAGCCCTCCTCATTAGCGACCTTTTTTTTTCCCCATGGCACAAAGCCATTCCATATTTTTAGGGGAAAAAATTTATTTTTGAAAACCTTTCTTCTTGAACCTGTCAACTGAATTTGCGGGTTCCAGTGAATTGGGTGAATGTTTGGACCTAATTTGATGTTTGCCAAGAGCCCTCCAACCCTCTAACAAGCCTCCATGCATTATGCGGGAGCAGCCTCACCTCCCCCCCTCTGCCTTCGCAGCTCCCCTCTGCGTCCCCGTCCCCATCCCCCAGGCCCTTCACTGCCATCTATTTCCCTTGGATGAGAGCCTCACAGTGAATAGGAAATATTTTTAGGAGGGGAGGAGGGGTTGTGAAAGAGATTTCAGAGGCCAAATGGAGCTCTTGGAGGAGAAAGAATGCAGAATTGCTGATATAACTCAATGGCATTCACTGCTGCAGAAAGTAATGAATACTGTACTTAGTTAGCTGTTCCCCCGGTGTCCTAGACTAATTGGAGACCATTCTCCAAGAAGAAAAGAAGGGTATGTGCTTTAGAGCCACGCATCTGGGCGCGGGGCTGAGAGCCACCACCTTCTCTCTTGTAGACTTTTGTGCAAGGAAAAGACTCTTGTCTTTGTTTCTTTGCCTGGTTCCCTGTGTGGCATTCTTTCATAGGGACAAACACAAGGGCAATTAGATGGTGTCATCCACTTTAAAAAGGTAAATTTTGTATGGGAATGATGTCCTATAAGTTGATCATAATATTCCATGTCCACATAGCCTCAGACCTCCCTATGTGATGGAGTGTATATAAAATATCCAGACACTGAAGCTGAAACTGACTCTTCTAGTAAGTTAGCCAAAAGCGTAATGCCTTGAGAAACCCTGCGGGTCTCTTTGCTCATTTCCTCCATATTAATATGGACATCTGACTAGAAATAGAAATTTTCATTTATCTTATTAAAATCTGCAATACTTTGCCCTGGGTACTGCCTTTGAACAGAAGGGACTTGTTTTTCAAGGAAGGGTCAACCACCAGGGCACGCATGCTGGGGGGGTGACGTTGATGCTTTCTGGCTGCCTCGACTCCCATCACGTTGCTTTACTAATTCGAAAGCAAAGTTCTGAACTTACAGCTTCGATCTGGCTAGATATCAGGACTTGGGGTATCTGGCCCCCATCAAATTTCTCTCCCATTTTTGAAGGCGAGCTTGCTGGTGGGAGAGATGCACCGTGAGGAGGAGACAGCGGTTTCGCTTTCTAGTTTGAACTCAGTGCGTTTGTAAGTAAAAACTTCAAAACCCTCTTGTTCAACTTCTTGACACATAATCTTGTGAACTTTGTGAGTTTTGACTGCAGCAGATAGCAATTAATCTAAGATACTACATGGGTTAAAATTCTATTCATTCCACAGCCATCAGAAAGTTTCTTCCAATTTAGGAAATATTGTGACTTGTTCACCGTAGGAGGTACCTAATAAATATTTATTACTTTGATTTAATCTAGGATCATATCTCCAATGACTATTTGATACCCAGGTTTTTTTTTTAACATTCCTGCAGTATTTGCTCCTGATGGCTTAAATATTAGAGGTGGAACGGAGGTGGGTAATTCTCAAGTAATTTCTGGCCCTGGGTCCCTTTCCTGTGCTGTCAGAGACAGCTTTCTGAGGTGACTTCAGGACAGAGCCCTGGAGAAGCCCTTGTTCAGTGAAGCCACCCTAACAATCTGGAAGGATCTATTCCAGGATTCCTGGACTCAGCTGAGATTTATACTTCTGAGTCCAGCAGGACCCCTGGCATCTCCGTGCCACTGAGCATGAGAAGTCACAGTCTGGCTGGCACCTTTCCAGACCACTTCCTTTGATGAGAAAAGAAGAAGGAGGATTTATAACAAAGAAGAAAACATGCTGCCTGTCCTGGATCCCCAGCCTAGGCAAAAACATCAAAGCCCGACAGGAAGGCGTGGCGCTCACTCTCTTGCTCACAGGGCACCCTCAGCCTCAGGGGTGCCCATGTCTGGAGGTAGCTACCTTGCTCTGGCCTGATCGGCTCCATCACAGCCACGGAGTCTGGAACAGAACTGGTAAAAATGTACCAATTGCTAACAGTGAGCACTTATCATACATCCAGTACTATATTAAGGTCTTTCCATTAATTCATTTTATTCTTACAACAACTCTATAAAGCTTCTCTTTTAGTGACAAAGAAACTAGAGCACAGAGATTTTAAGTAGCCCAAGGTCACACAGTGCAGCAGTATAAAATTATGTGCACAATTCCTTGAAACTCCCCTATTCAAAAGTAGAGAATAGATATCCTGCTCCCTTGATTTCAGTCAGACTTAGAAACTCAACTCTAACTCATCAGAGGTGGTGGAAATAATGGCATAAGCTCCCTAGACTAGGATGAAAGACACGGCCCCCTTTCCTGGCCCTCTCTTGGACTGGTCACCCAGGAGAAGCCAGCCATGTCTTGAAGATGCTCAGGCAGCCTGCAGAGGGGTCCACCTGGAAGGACCAACAAGCAGCCCCAATGTGCCCCCCCGGGAGCGGGCCCTCCTGCCCCAGGTGATAGCCACTATATAGTGCTCTGAGCCACAGCTGCCCAGCTAGTCCTCTTCTAAATCTTGGAACTACTGAAGCTGTGACAGAGGAAGTGCTTACTGTTTCGAGCTGCTAGCTTTGGGCTAATTTGTTATGTATCAACAGGTCACTAATACACACAGCTTCTAAGTGTCAGAGCCGAGATAGCAGCCCAGGGGGTCTGCAGGCAGAGCCCACAGTTAGCACTACACTAGTCTGTGTCTGCTGATACAAGCGAAATGACGTGATGAACTCAGGTTCTGGAAACCGTGTTCAGTAAGGGGGAGGACTATCTCATCCGAGCCGCAAGGCATGCTGACGTCTCTCAGGAAACCTGTGAGTCCAGTGAAGGTGACGTACACATGTGCTCCACACAGACGCCTTTCCGTTGGATGTTCTGAGTGAATGCTGGCCGAGGCCTCTGTCCTATGCCGCTTTTTCTAGACTCTAGGCAGATGCTGCCTTTTTAGCACATGACTTCAGTCTGTTTCAACATAATTAATCAGATTATACTTCCTTTAAGGGCCATTCTGTGCTTAGGATACGCCATGATCACCTTAACCAAACTGGATATGGATCACTTCCATTGACCTCTAGTATCAGCCCTCTTCTATCATTTGCTTCATTTAGGCTGGCAGGAAAATATAAGCAAGTCATCTCTTAGATAGGATCACTTCTCCAAGGAGTTCTTTCCCATTACGTGTTGATACATAAGTGCTGACATCCACAGCACTGGGCTTTGAGCAGCATGGACGCTCGGTAAGCAGTAGTCCATCTCTCTCCCACTGTACCCCACACCATGAGAAAGTTAGCCTTCCTCGGAAATTGTTAGAAATTTGTCAGTAAGTTATCATCATGTGACATAACCCCACTGGTTGCAGCAAACAGATGTTCCCCTTTCCCCATTTTTCAGTATCAAGGTACCTAGAACACCCATTCAGAGACGCAGAAGGCACCCGGTAAGAGCCAAGGCAGACAGATGGCCTTACATACACTCCATCCAGAAGGGCTGATATGACCTGGAATCCCAGCTCCCTGTCCCGCACCAGGACAGATGCCACAGTCATATTCTCCCTGCCTCCACTCTGGCGTGTCTTCCACATGGCAGCCACCTCACTCCTCTGCTTAAAACTCACCACAGTGTCCAGGTCTCCCAAGTTCCATGATCTGACTCTGTGTGACTCCAAGCAGCATCCTCTCCACCTCCACACATGAGGATCTGGCCCAGAGTCTGCTTCCCTGGGACATCACACCCTCCCCCTCCATCCATCCACTCCTCTTCTCCGCTATGAGGGATCCCATCTCCACGCTGCAGCCCCAGGCACGAGGGCGCTGCTGGTAGTACTCAGCTCCTCCAGGGCATCACCAGCTCTTGGGCAACGATTGCAGGATTATATCCAACATTGCATTCCTGGTGTCTGGACGGAAGTAGTAGGTGAATGAGATGATGCATACAAAGTATTTATTTAGCACAATACCTGACACAGAAAGTGATGGATCCACGTTGTTGCTATTGAATGGAGCCCACGGTTACTGCTTACCTATCCACAAACAAACAAACAAACAAACAAACAAAAAAATATATATATATGTCTGCTTTCTTCCTGGCAACAGCTAAAGGGTGGCAGCCCAAAAGACAAGACATGAAAGAACCATAAAACACACATAGAAAACAATGAACGCTCTAAAGACACGAAAATAAGCTAAATCAAATGAGACCAACAAGAACTTAAACAAAGCAAGGGGGGTTTGACAAACTTCCCTCACAGGCCAGAGAGTCTCCACCAGGAAAGTGGCTTTGAGGGATGTGGTGAAGTCCCCATAACCCGAGTCACTAAAAGCCTGACGAGACACCCCGCGCACAAGAGCACCGCAGCAGGCTTCAGGGTGCAGCTGGGCCAGCGGGCTTTCAGCTTAACTTCTCCGGTTCATTCATAAAATACTTCTCCTAAGGCTGCAAAACATTTCTACATCTTCTCCCATTTGTTTGCCTTCATCTTCCAAGGAAAAAGTGCACATATTAATGTTTACTTAGCTGACATTACCGGGTGAGGGGACTGTGCAAGCCCAGGGTGGCTAATATTTAACAATAATATTGGGAAAAACAGAGACAGCCATTTTACTGAGAACTTCTTTTGACACAACCTGATTATTTTGATTAGATCTATATTGGAGGAAAAAATCTTGGGGCAGATTGCTACTGAGTGTTTGTTGATTTATTATTCTTTGAATAAAATCGGTCAGAATACATTTTCTTAAAATAACCACCACACGACACACAGGCTGCACTATTTCTACAGCTTCCTCTGGCCCTTTCTTCATCTAATAGTTCCTAGAAACAAAGCCAGACACTAGAATAAAAGAGCTGATATTACTATTCTCTTGCAGTTATTTTCTTTAGCTTTTTAAATTTAGTCATATTTTCCCAACTCTTTGTTGATGAGGATTTGCCTGCAACACATCATTCAGAAGTATCTCTGAAAAGATTGTTCTAGAATATTTCCAGCTTTCACCTTAGCTGGCCTCGCATACGTTATGTTTTGAGTATTAAAATGTAATACTATGCTTAAAAAATAACCCAGATATTGGGTTTTTTTAAAGCCATTTGAGCAAAATCTTAAAATCTCACAGGTGAATCTCGCATTCTAGTGGTGAGGAAGCCAAGCCCCAGACGTGCTGCAGGATCACAGAGCCGGTGAGTCAAAGTCAGGACCAGAACCCGGTGTCCTCCTTCTTCATCTAGAACTTTTCTCACTATGCCAAGGATCAAGTGGGCAGAAACAACTGAGTTGTGGTTTTTTTTTCTTTTTCTCCAACCTCTATTTCAGCAATATAACTATAATGAAAATAAGAACAGCTGACATCCAATAAATGCTTATTTTGTGCCCTACATTATTCTACATTTTATGTCTCTCTGAGTCACAAAACCATTATATAGTATATTATATAGTTCTCAGATTTTTTCAAACCCGCATTTAATGAATATCTTATATTCTGTTCTAAATAAAAGAAACAATTGGCTTAGCGATTTATAAAAAATGACTTTCATTAGCAAAAAGAAGCCTTTGAAATGTACATTACATTTATAAAGTTTTTAAATTTATATATAATTGAATATACTTTATATATATAATTGAAGTTTGGGAAAGAACAGATAATACAGAAGACTTTGAAAGTCACAACTAAGGTTTCCTTGGGCAGATATGTACTTGGGGCTTACTGGCAAGCATTCTATAACCAGTGTGCTCTCATTTGCCCTATTAATACAGCCAGGGAAGCAGGTGGACCCTTCCCAGCAGTCAGACACCCCGACTCCGAGCTGGGCGGCCGCTGGCAGCTTCTCTCAGCACACACCACACACACGTGGGTTTCCACCCTGCCATTTCCCACTGATCTAAACAAACTTCTTACAACCCTCATGTTACCTTCTGTGACTAATTTTTAGATTCATTTCAGCCAGTAGTTACATATTATGGAGCACACAAAAATATCAGTAGGTTCATAATTTCTGTTTCCATCTGGATTAGAGTACAGCATGACAGGTTTCACCCAGGCTAACGCAGCATTTCTTATTCTAAGGGATGCATTTACTTTTAACTAACAAGTAGTTAGTTGATTACTAGGTGTATGGAGTTAAGTCATAGGAAAGAATTAACCTATTTCCACAAAACTACCAGCCTTTAAAGAATCCTAAGTTGGGCTGGCACAGAACTTCTACATTCCAGGGGCTGCTCTGCTCTAGGTACCTGGTGGCAGGGACCTGGCTCTTTTGCTGACTGGGGCTGCCCATCTCAATCAGACCATCTTCAATGCAGAGTTAGTGTTCTGTTTTGTTTTCCTCCTGTTCTGATCAAAGTAGAGATAGAAACAGACAGTAAGCTTCTACATATTGCAATTCATGGTGCCCTGTCCTGTTTGGTTGTTAGTGGGAAAATGTGTAAATGGCATAAAATCTTTGTCAGAAGCCCCATAGTTTCCAGCGCCCAACGCTCTGTCAGGGGATCCTGACCCCGGGCGATCTCGCACTCCCAACAGCTGTTTCCATGCGGGAAGTGCCGCTGCCGCTCAGCCAGGCCCCAGCCTCTTCCCAGGAGCAGCAGATGTGACTATCCCGAGTGAGCGGCACGCTGGGCAGACCCGTCTCCATTCTCTGGTTGCCTTGGAGACAGTTTTGCTGTTTTCCCCTCCTGGCATCAGGATGGAGGAAGAGTGGAGAGGCAGGGAGAGCAGAGGGCGGACCGCACTGGCTCTGAACCCAGGCTGGGACCTGCCGCTGGATGAAGTCCCCCAACCTTGTAGACCCCCCGATTCTCACCCGAGAACCAGCGATGCCCGTGTCTGCCCCGTGGGGTTGCGGGAGGGGAGACAGAGAACACACGAAGTGCCTGGCTCCGCACTGGTGATCCAGAACGGCAGGCGGGGAGGAGGAAGCCAGTCCCTGGGGCAGGGGCAGGAGGGCGCTGTACCACCACCAGAGACTCCAGCTCGAGCAGTGGGGCGCTCTGGACACCCTTCGGTTCCTCGACCGGGGCAGGAAAGCCCGGCACAACTGAAAGAGGGCCGCTTTCCTATTTCCTATGGGGACATTAAGGTGAGGCAAGTGCATGTTCGCTTGAACCATCCGTAGGAGGTCGTGACCTGGGTCCTCCGACCAGGCAGGCAGGCAGGCCTGAGAGGGTCCCTGGGCCAGGACATGCATGATAAATGATGTGACACACAGTGCCAGGGAGCAACTTTAGGAAAGTCTACAGCAGGTGTGCAACAAGAACTCCTCTTTTAATGACCAAGTCAGTTTGACTGATATTCCGGGGCTGGTGTCCCTGCCAAGACACAGAGAGTAGGCCCACCTCGGCCCCCAAGCAGTGCAGAGCTGAGGAGAGGCAGACACGTGCTCCCTGCTTCTGTGAGGAAGGAGAGGGCGGGGAGCACCTGCTTCTCCCGGAGAGCGGCCCACATCAGGGCCCCATCACGGCGGCCCTGCAGCCTAGAACCCGGGCTGTGCATGTCCTCAGCGCCGAGCTCCAGGTCCAGCCACAGTCCCCAGGTGGCAGGACTGGGCAGCAGGGAGGGCCACCCTCGGGAGGCTCGCCCCACACCGTGACTCCATCGGGGTCCCTCGGGGACAACACGTGTCAAATTGCTTGGAAATCTTGCCGTGTGGCTTGAGCAGGGCAGGTGCCTTTCAGCATCTGTGGGAAATGGGCCCAGAAGACCGGCTGGTCTGCTCCCTGCTGAGCGCTACTCTGAGGCCAGCCCTGAGTCGCTGGGAATCGTGTGGAAGGACCCCACGTGGCGGCCTGTTGGGTGGTCACGGTCGCAGCAGACACCCCATATGGGCCCTGAGATGAGCTCTTGGGACTTCCGACAAGAGGCTGAGCCCTGGAGAATCCTTTCAGTGACGTGAAGACGATTAATATGATCATGTGAGGTCCCGTAGGGCCAAGAGGGGAGGACGGGGGCCAGGGATGCTCTCAGGAAGGGCCCCCTGCCACAAAGAGGGCGGCCACTGCACGCTGCAGTGCTCACCGAACCTTCCAGTGCTTGACTGGGAGAAATTAAAGCCTGTGACCTTAAGCTTAGTCATTACAAATAAGCATTTTTCAATTAATTCTTGAACCACTCCTCTTACAGTAAATATGACAGTGAACCTTGCTCAATATTCTAACAGCTGTGGCCACCTCTCGGGACGCAAATGGGTTTCTTTTCAATATCATCAAGTCATTATATTAAATAACGCAGAAAGGAAAAATGAGTAAAGACAGACGACGGAGCCCAATATGGTAAGACAGGGAGAAGCCCTGGATGCAGAGACAGCAGGTTTGGGCTTGGGTAAGCTGCTGTCCCCTACGAGACAAGCCATGTCCTGTCTCTGACTCTTGGCATCTTATCTCTAAAGATGGACAGAGAAATATGGTTTATCTTTGAGGACCTCAGTGGGGAGACAGAGGGGAGGTCACAGGGGACCAGGCCTGGGGAAGGCTGAATCCAAGCTGCTGCTCTCGGCCCATGTCTTCTGTCTCCGCGGACAGCCCAGTCCACGCGGGAGCCTCGGAGGAGCAGGGCTGCCTTACGGGGCTCTGAGGGGACGGCATGCTGTGGGCAGCCCAAAGGGAAAGCCCAGCTGATAGGCACAACCGGCACTGGTGGGCGTGTTGATTAGTAAGTAGCAAACTGCCAGCTGTGACACAAACCAGAAAGTGTTTTTCCCTCCTGACACCTTACTGGTCCCACATGTCCTCTGTGGGACAGTTAAACCATGAATGGTGTTAAGTAGTAGGTGCCCTAAACAGCACAAGGGGCTTCGCACTCAGCGACATCAAGGCCTGGGGGCTGTATTTTCATAAAGCAAGGAGTTTGCCAACGCGACTGCCACACAAGTAGGTACTATACTCAAGTATTCGCCCCCACTCTACAGATGAGAAGCTGAGGCTTAGAAAGAGCAGCTAACTGCATTTTCCAAGGTCCCCCAGCCAATGCATACCCAAGTTACCCGCTTAACCTCTTATTAGTTCACAGGGGTGTGGAATACTGTGGTAATCGGGGAAGTTATAAAAGATACCACCAGGCTGGAGGGGCCGTAATTTGGTTCAACTACTCTGAAAAGCAATTTGACACTCTCCTATAAACCTTTTTTTTAACTAAGATATCATTGATATACACTCTTATGAGGTTTCACATGAAAAACATTGTGGTTACTACATTCACCCACCCATATTATCAAGTCCCCACCAGACCCCACTGAAGTCACTGCCCATCAGCATAGTAATGCCACAGAGTCACTACTTGTCTTCTCTGTGCTACAGTCTTCCCCGTGAACCCCGACACCATGTGTATCTTAATGCCCCTTAATCCCCTTCTCCTCCCTCCCGACACCCCCTCCCCCACCCTCCCCTCTGGAAACCGCTAATCCCCTCTTGGAGTCTGTGAGTCCGCTGCTGTTTTGTTCCTTCAGTTTTGCTTCATTGCTGTACTCCACAAATGACTCTTAGAATCTTGAACATTCTCATCTCTACAGCCCAGAAATTCCACTCCAAGGTGGGGGAAGTCTCAGGGATGCAAACCAGTAGCTGTAAACAGGAATGTCATGGAAACACCGTTCACAATGCAAAACAACAACAAAAACAATCCAGGAATCTAGAAAAGCAAAAAGCTCATTTGATAGGAGGATGGATAACTTGTCACCAAAATGGGGCAGCCCAGAGCGGAGGATGTGAGTGGCCAGAGCCCCACACCATCGCAGAGACGGTTCGTTAGCATCACGCTGAGGGGAGGCTGCCTACAGAGCTGACGCCACTTCGCTAGCACTAGAAGCAGAACAATAATGACAGGGACACATACATGTATGATAAAACTTAAAAAAAAAAACCAAGGACAGCATTCAAGCAAATGGTTCCCTCTGAGGGTAGGCAAGGCAGGATAAATGCCCGCAGGCAGACGCCAAACTGCTGGAAACGGTCCTGTCATTAAGTCCCTGGGTGAGTGCTTCGCTAGGCTTCCTGCTTTCTGTTAGATTTATCACTTTGAAGAAAGCGGATATCTCATAATTTAAACCTTTTTTTAAAGTCATCACTGGAACTTAATTGCCAAGGTGGGAGGGGACCCAGGGGCCTCCACCTTCCACCCAGCCAGGCACCTGAAGCTGAGAGGTCTGGAAGGAAAAGGGGGCACGGCTCTGATTATCCGAGCTTGTTTCCTGCCGCCTCCCGGCTACAAGGCCGCCTGGGACTCTGGGGCCTGGAGAGCGACCCAGGCCACCGCGCAGCAGCCGGGAACTCCACTGGGTGGGCCAGAAACCGCGACCGCCCTGCCCCTGGCAGCCCCCAGCCGCCGCGGAGGGCAGCAGGGGGGTCCCCGTCGCGGGCGGAGGCCCAGCCGCCCAGCCGCCCAGCCGCCCCCAGGGGCAGAGGCAAGTGCCAGCGGGACATCGACGCCAGGTGCTCCAGCTGAGGCAATTTAAGTGAGTGGATAATTGCACATAATGGAGTTAAAATATAATTGCCTCATTAAAATGGGTTACTAAATCTCATTGTGTGTGAGTGTGAGAGACAGAGATAGAGACTCGTGTTAAACCGCAGGGAAACGAAATGGCATAGGTGAGCGTGAGTGGGGACGATCTGCGAGGGCCCTGTGCCACCCAGACAGGGGCCCCTGGGGACCAGCGGGGCCTGCGAGCCCCCTTCCGGCTGCTCTCCTGCAGTGGGGGCTCGGGGCTGGGACCCTCGGTAACCAGGTCTCACCTCTGGCCAGGGCCCACTCGGAAGCTCAGGGTCCGGTCTCATATAGGGAAGATCTCTTCTGTCCCTGCTCCGTCCCCAGAGTTCACCCTGGCACGGGGCCTGGCACCGCACGCCTGGCCGCAGTCAGGGCCAGAGTCCGGCCATCGGCCCGAGTGACCAGAAAGCCTAAGAAGGGCAGAGGGACTCCAGGGAGGTGCCAGACACAGCGCCAGTCCCGGCCACAGTGCTGCCCTGCCTCTGGAGGTGTGCGCATGACCAGGCTCTGCTCAGGCGGATCAGTGTCCCCTGTGCACACACCCAGAACTAGCTCTTCTCACAGGGGTGCCCCACCACCTCCATTCCACCCCCAAAAGTGTCAGTCCCCCATAGGAGCTGCAAAAGTTAGAAAACTCCAGGTACGCACCTCCTTTGGAACAGTTTGGGAAAAAAAGTTATTTCTGAAAATAACTCCAAGCTCCTATAACCCCCAAGAGCCACACGCAGCCATGCCTCCCTCGCCCGCAGCCCTCTAACATGCACTCCATCTGGCACAACGCAGCCCGCAAGAAGAGAAGGCTCTTCTCAGACCTCTCACACTTAAAAATGTCCAGGCCAGTGAGTATTTTCTTTTCAGCATCAGAAAGCAGAAAAACAGTAACAAGCTGGTGTCAGTGTCATTAACAAGACTGTAACCAGCTTCAGAATCCTGAGCCCGCGGGTGTTGATCACGGGCACAAACGGGCGAGGGCACGCAGACAGGACGGAGGCCAGGGGCGCGAGGAGAGGGCTCTCCCAACCTCCACCTGCGCGCAGAGTCCTGACGGGCCTGCAGGACTCACCTCTGCTGGTAAGCCCCGACTTCATAGGCAGGTTTGCCTTTACACGGAGACAGAGATTTACTTCTATGAATGATTAAACAGCCTCGATTCTTCAGATAAGTTCAGAAGTGCAAAGGAGGCGGAGGAGACGCTTTTTAATCACAAGCAATTCAGCCTGGCAAACAGAGATCTCAGCCTGTCCAAGTCCTGGACTTTCAAACCTGGCCAAGATCCCCATCTGGTTCTTCCGGGGTTGGGGAGGAGCTGGGGTGTGGGGGTGCTTCAAGTTCCCACAGGAAGAATTAGAAAATCTTGGACCAAATTCTCAGCTCTAACAAATAAAGAGCCTCAGTTCTGGATAAAAGTCAGATTGTTAAGATATCATACTTACTGCTCTGGGTTTTTTTTTTTTTTTTTGGTAGGGGAGTGGGGGGAGGACAGGTTGCGGAATGGGGTGGGATGGGGAAATAACAAGGGCAGAACCAGGTTTCGGCTCATCTGATGAAATTCTGGAGTCACAAAGCTACCCTTGTTCCCCTGGGGTTTTTGGGTGCAGGCCAGGGGTGCCTGGATGCCCATTATCGCCCTAGTGGATCTCGCCACCCCATCCCCATGCCCAGTTTCTTTCGGTGCCAGCACACTCTAGAAGCCTCAGAAAGGAGCCCCTGAAATGTTACAAAACAGGAATTGGCAACCCTTTCCTTTCAAAACGCCAAGCTGGAGAAGGGGCTGGAGGGGCGCAGCTGGGGGAGGCACAGGCGACGTGAATGTGATGTGTCAGCTGCTGCCATGACTCAACGTGCAAGGCGCCCCCACCTGGGCACCTGCCACTCAAGTGGCCTGCAGGTGGAGGGCAGATGGGCAAGAAGGGTGGGGACAGAGGTGCCATGGAGGAGAGTATCGAGAAGCCAGCAGTGGCTGGGTGGCAGCTTCTGGGTCTCAGCCAGGCTGGCAGGGCCATCAGGGAGCCGGGAGTGCCACCCTCTGGTTAGGCAGCCAGGGGTGGGTTTCTAAATCCTGTACCAGAACCCTCCCTACAGGCACTTGGCATTTGAGCCTTAATGGTTTTGGCATGTGGCCTAATTGCTCAGACTATGTGTTTGCTTAGAGAGTAATTCCTCATCACATCCAGCAAGTGTCTGCACACAGCACACAAGCTGTGACATTTTTATTCCAGTAACTCCTTTGCGGACCACCAAAATTCCATGGAAAATTCTTAGAAGCCATTAGATACAAAGCAAACTGAGTTTTACATTAAATTCATGCTTCAGATTATGGACAGTTTTATAAACAGCAGAACGTCCACCGAGCAAGAAAACTGCCTCATTTTGTTCCAGAAACCATCTAGAAGGAAGGTTACAACACGCAGTGATGAAAAGGATTCACATTTACTATCTCAAAACACTGGAAGCTGGAAATCAATGCGACATAGGTGTTTATGCTTGTTAATGTGATTATGCACCATTACTCACTTTGAGGTAAGGTCATTTTGGTTAATGAAATCAAATTATCTTTAGTGTATAAGATACCAAGATCTCCTAGAGATTAAAGTCATATGCTAGTAGTCAAAAACCAGTCAGAGCAAAGAGAATTTAGGGTTTGAGAGGAAGGTGGAAGTGCCCCATATGAATGGTGCCTCAATATGCTCCACAGATTTAGCTGGGACACTGGTGCGGCCAGCAGTTCCCATGTCAGTGACTGGCCTAATAGGAAGTCTACAGTTCACTTTTCTAACTGTGAAGTAGGACACGGGGAGAGAAAGGGACATCAAAGGGGCATGGCGGAGGGAAATTACCCCTCATCATCAATTACTCTTTTTAAGAAATAAATTGTAATGCTTCACTCCCTTGTTAAAAACTTTAATAGCGAAAACACAAATAACTCACTTATAAATAATTAAGGGTTCAAAGAAAAAAAAACCATAATGGATAAAATTTATATATCTAGAAATAGCTACAAAACTATAAAACAAAAACTGACAAAATTAAAAAGAAATATAAGCATAGTTAAAACTGTCAACAAATATCTCTCAGTAGCTGGGATAAAAAATCTGAAGGACTCTAGATAATTTGAACAAGATTAACAACAGTTATCCTCTCAACATGCGAGGAACACTGCACCCAGTAACCACAGAGCGCATCACTTCCAAGTATAAATGGGACATCAGCCACTCAAATAGATCACATGCTGGGCCATAAAGCAGATATGAACAAATATAAAAGGACTGACGTACAACATTATTTTCTGGCTACAGCAGAATTAAGCTCAAAATCAACAATAAAAAGATAGCTAAGAAATCTTCATATGTTTGGAAATACGTTTCTGAATGACCCATGAGTCAAAGAAGAAACCACAATGGGAATTAGAAAATACTCTGATGTCAAAGATGATGAAAATATGCCATACAAACACATATGGATATAGCTAAGTCTTTGTTTTGGCAAAAATACAGATTAATCCAGTTAAAAGAATAAATTACAGAAGAAGAAAGTCTGAGAATTGATGATACAGATCTTCCCCAACTTATGGTAGGGTTACATCCTGAGAAACCCATCCTAAGTTGAAAATATCGTAAGTTGAAAATACATGTAATACACCTAATGTAGCAAACATCATAGCTCAGCCTAGCCCACCTTAAATGTGCTCACTTACATTAGCCTACAGTAGGACAAATTCCACCAACACAAAGCCCATTTTATAAAATAGTGTTGAATATACATGGAATTTATTGACTGCTGCGTTGAAAGTGAAACACAGACGGCTGTCCGGGCCCAGGGTGGTGCTGAGGGTGCCCGCTGTTGTTCACCCCCGTGATCTCGGGGCCAGCTGGGGGCTGGGGCCCGCTGGCTAGCATCACACGCTAGCCAGGGAAAGATCAAAAGTCAAAACCCGAAGTACGGTTTCCATTGAGCGCATGTTGCTTTCATACCATCATAAAGCTGGAAAGTCCCAAGTCGAACCATCACGGGTCAGAGACCCTCTGTATAAGCTCCCACTTCAAGAGGGCAGGAAAAAAAAGCAAATAAAATGCTGGAAAGTAGAAGGAAGGACATAAGAAAGAGCAAAAATCAATGAACAAGAACATAAACATAAAATAAACTAGAACAAAAACAATCTTTGAAAAGACTAACAAAGACCACAATTCTTAGGAAGGCTAATCAAGAAACAAAAATAAATAAATAAAAAAGAAGAAAGAAAACCAAATTTACTAATGCCAGGTCCACAGACATTAAAAACAATGCTATGGACCCCGCTTTTACAGGACAGTAAAGAGAACATTATGACAATAAACTGAGGTGAAATGGACGGATACTTTGAAAAAGAGAATGCATCGAATGACCCAAGAAGAAATGGACCATATCAATAGTCCTATATTTAATTTAAAGATTGAATCTCTACTTTAAAACCTTCCCACAAAGGCATCTCCAGGTAAAGGGGCTCACTTGGAATTCTTCTAACCATTTAAGCAAGAAGTAAAAACAATCTTACAAAAACCTGTCCAGATGAGAGAAGAAGAGCGAATACATCCCAATTTGTTTTATGATGTCATTGGTCACCAAACCCTGATAAGGACATTACAAGAAAGGAGAATTACAGGAAAATCTCTGATGAGTATATATGCAAAAATTCTAAATAAAATACTAAGAAATCAAATCAAGATGTATTTAAGAAAAGATTGTATATTACGACCATTTGGTTTATTCTAGGAATACAGCATTGACATTTGAAATTCTCCACATTAAGCAAATGAGAAGAGGGACCATGTGGTTATCTAAATAAATATAGAAAAAAACACATTTGATAACATTCAATACTTATTCATATTTAAAATGATGATAAAAAACAAGGAATAGAAGGAAACTTTATTTGACAAAACTTCTCTACAAAACATCTACTTAGTGAAAGCTTTCCCTCCTTCCTCACATTCTGGGAAAAAAAGACAATTAAAAAAGACGACTATCACCACCTCTATTCAAGAAAGGATAAAAAGAAGAAACAAAACTCATTAATTATAGACTATGAAGTTGAATCTATAGAAAATGTTTAGGAAAGAATCTACAAAGTTTAGAATTGGTAAATTTAACAAGGTCACTATTGAATATACAAAAACAAACAAAACTAAATCCAGTGGACAATACAAAAAAGAGGAAACAATATGATTGATTTGGGGTTGTCATATGAATCCAGGAGTAAACTAATGATTCTAATGAATCATTAGAGAAACTTTAGAATTCATCTACCACCTTAACAAGTAAGAGAAAAACCACACAATAGGACTATGAAGGCCATTTAATAAAATTCAATACTCATTCATCATCAATATAAAGGACATGTAAGAACTTCCTCTGATTAATTTACTGAAAACATAATTCTTAATGGTGAGATATTAGGAACATTATTAGTGTCCATTATCATTGCTATTAGTTAATACTGTGTTGGAGGCCCTATTTAGCATATGAAGGTAAGAAAAAAGAAATAAAGGGCACATAGGTTGGAAAGAAACAAACTGTCATCTGACCTCAAATAATATAAATGTCTGTACAGAAACCCAAAGCAAAGTCATTAGAAATAGTGAGTTAGGTGCTTGGATCTCATATAATCTACAAAAATCAATTTCTACATAGCAGCAAAAAATTTCAAAATGTAATTAAAAACAGGTACCATTTACATTATGAACAAGAGCTATAAGTTTCCTAGGAATAAATATACCAAAGTTTTCTTAGACTTATATGGTGAAATTTCTTTGGAGGCCACTAAAACTACCTTGATTAAATAGGGAAAATTTAATATGTTCATGATTTGGATACTTAATATCATAAGAAATTAATTCTATCCAAATTGATAAATAGGTTCAAAGTAATCCCAACCATATTCTCAACTGCTCTTTGAGAAATTAAGTCGATTCTAAAACCTAAGAGGAATGGCAAAAATCTAAGAATGCTTGAGGCACTCTAGAAAAAGAAAATAAAATGGAACATCCTACCAGATATCAAGATCTATTATAAAGCAGTAATAATTAAAATGTGTTATTGGTGCAGGAATAAGCCTATGAAAAAAATGCAAAACAACCCAGAGATGTGATTTATGGCAGAGATGGCACTAGCCCCACCCCACCGTTATCACACACAGGAAGTTGGAAACGATTCTAATTCTGCACCATCCCCTGAGACCCGCGGTTACTAAGGGCAACACCATAGCTCATGATTTACTGCTCGCAAAGAAAGAGTCTTCTGGTCTATCTTAAGAGTGTATTTGCACATTTTTTGGTTTTTGCAAATTCCACTATGGCTTATTATTGTACGTTTCATTACATGAACCTTCAATATTCAGCAGATAAGTGATTTTCTTTTTAAGATTCAGAATAAAGGCAAACACACTGGCATGTTGTTTTTACTTTTGAATGCTTGCTCTGCTTACATCTTTATGAAAAGGAATACAGTTTTTAAGCAAAAATATTTCCAGGTCTACTATTAAATACATATTGCAGGTGTGTGGAATACTTGTCAAATCTTTGGTTTCTTTTTAAGGCTTGGCTTCTAAGGCAAATGCGTTTTCCTACCTCAGGGCAATCCTCATTACCATCTTACATTCCACCTGAGGCTGGCTGGCCCCCAGAAGCCAGCTTGTCTGAATCCCACACACACCTGAGCTGCATCCGGATGGCGCTCCCAAAAAGGCTCCTGGCATCTTGACACAGGAGACCCGGTCTTTGATGCTGGCTTGCACAAGAAAAACCAGTCTTGTTTCTTGTCATTTTGCTCTTGGTAGGCAAAAAACTAATGCTTGCCTCTAGTGTAATTTCAGATCTTGACATTGTTGGAAATAAAGAGAATATCCAAGTAAATTAATTTCACTATGGCAAAGCAATAAACTTTGACAGCCCTATGTTGGCTTGTATTTTCACTGTTTAAAATACACAGTGACAAAACATTGTCAAAAAATGATATATCCCTCAAAGCAAGCAAAAATTTCACATGGACATTTTTGGACCTATCAAAAATTTTCTCCAGTTCAGCTAATTTTTATAAGCTTACTACCATTTATTTTTACTTTTTAAATTTTCTGTGCTTGGAAAGTTTATTTAAAAAATTCGCTGGCATTGTTGTTTGTTGACTTTGATAGACTAGCATGCTGTTATTAATAATTATTATATTCATTTCTTAGTCAATTTATAGTAATTTTATATTTGGATCTGTAAAAACACATAATTATATTATCTATATCCAAAAGTACATTCCCTCTGAGGAGAAATATGTATTTTTAAGATAGTCATGCTTAAATAGTCACAGGCCCACATATGGCTACTTTGGGGCTATTTATATTACCTAAACAGTATATTTAAATAGGAAAAATAAAATGACCTGCTGCAAGTATTCAATATGATTATGTGATTCTTTCTAAAGCACTTATGTGTTTATTTTTAAATCCCCATCTTATAAAAGATGAAAGTTTGTTGCCTAATACAAGGCCACAGAGATCTACATTGTTTACTTCTCAGAGTTCTATAGTTTTTAGCTTTTACATTTAGATCTTTGACCATTTTGAGGGTTTTAAGTACAGTTGACATATAACAGTATATTAGTTCCAGGTGAACACAGTGATTTGACAATTACATACTTTATTATGCTCACTACAGTAAGTCGTTACTGGTCACCAGTTATTATATTATCGACTGTATTCCCTATGTTGCATTTCTCATCCCTGTGACTTATTATTGGAAGTTGGTAACACTTTATCCCCTTTACCTATTCTGCCCACCTCCCACCCCTGGCAAGCACCAACTCATTTTCTGGATTTATGAATTTTGAGTTAACTTCTGTATATAGTATGATATATGGGTCCACCTTCAATCTTTTGCAGGTTAATTTCCATTTGTTCCAGTGCCATTTGCTAAGAATATTCTTTCCCCACTGAATGGTCTTGGCAATCTTGTAAAATATTAATTGCTGATGAATGCTTGGGTTTATTTCTGAACTCTAAATTCCATTTCACTGAGCTGTATGTCTGCCTTTATCCCGTATCACACTGTTTGATTACTGTGGCATTGTACGTTTTGAAGTTGGAAAGATTTAAGATTGTTTTGGCTATTCATGGTCTCATGCACATCTGTACTAATTCTGGCATCAGCTCTCTCACTTTTTGGTCGAAAAAAAAGGTGGATGGAATTTTGATAGGTATTGCACTGAATCTGCAGATCGAATCTGCAGATGGAAGGAATATTGCCATCTTAAAAATATTAAGTCTTCTAGTCCATGAACATGAAATGTGTTTCCATTTATTTAAGCTATCTTTAAATTTCTCTCAACAATGTTTCGTAGTTTCAGTGGGTAAGTATTAAACTTTGGTTAAATCTATTCCTAAGTATTTTGTTCTTTGTGGTGCTACTGTAAAGGGAGTTGTTTTCTTATTAAATTTTCATATTGTTCACTGCTAGTGTGTAGAAAACACAGCAGATTGTTGAATACTGATCTTGTACACTGCGATGTTGCTACACTGTTTATTAATTCTAATAGTTTGAGTTTTTTATTGTTTGGGATGTTTTATATAGAAAATCTGCAGACATGGTTTTACTTCTTCCTTCCCAGAGTGCTTTTTTTTTTCTTACTTAATTGCCCTGGCTAGAATTTCTAGTACAATGTAGAATAGAAGTGATAAGATTATGCATCCTTATCTTGTTCACAATCTTAGGGGGAAGCTTTCAGTCTTTTACCATTAAGTATAATGTTAGCTGAGAGTTTTTCATAAATACCCTTTATCAGTTTGAGTAAGTTCTCTTCTATGCCTACTTTGTTGAGTGTTTTTTATTTTATCATGAAAGGGTATTGGATGAAAGGCTTTTTCTCCATCTATTTTATATTGAGATGATCATGTTTTTTTTTTCATTTCGTCTATTAGTATGGTATACTACATTGATTTTCATATGTTAAACTGATCTTGCATTCCTAGGGCAAATCCACTTTGTTGTAGCATATAATCCTTCAGTATGCTGCTGGACTCTGCTTGCTGGTACACTGTTGAGGGTTTTGCATTCATAGTCAAGGACATTGGGCTGTAGCTTTGTTGTGATGGCTTTTCTGCCTTTATTATGCAAACAAGGCTGGCCTGATAGAGTAAGTTAGGGTATCTCCTCCTCTGCAATTTTTAAAGAATTTGGTAGGATTGTTGTTAAATCTTTAAACATTTGGTGGAATTCATCAGTGAAGCCATCTGGCCCTTGGATTTTTTTTAATTGGAAGTGTTTTGATTACAGCAACTAAATTGAGTCAGATTGGGTCAGACTCAATCTCTTTGTTACAGGTCTATTCAGATTTTCTATTTCTTTTTGAGTCAGTTCAGATAGTTTGTATTTTCCTAGGTATCTGTCCATTTCATATGTATTATCTGTTGCCATATAATTATTGGTAGTAGTCTGCTATCTTTCTTATTTCTGTAATATCAATGGTAATATCCACTCTTTCATACCTGATAGTAGTAATTTGAGTCTTTTTTTCTAGCTAATTAATTTTCAAAGAACCAACCTTTTTATTCTGTATTTCTCTATTTTAAATTTTTACATATATATTTAAACATCTCTTTACGTGTGATGAATAGTCAGCAAATCCAGTAACTACTGAGAACACTGCTCTCACCATTAGCAGAACACTCCTAGCAACATTCTTATACGTGTCCCTATGTGCTTTTCTGCATTACACAATGGCAAGCACATGCATTTTTAGAAATAACACTCTTCTCAATATGCCCTACAAAAAACAAGTTTGAAACATCTTTTTTACATGTGTATGCAAATACATCTCTACCTGCATTACAGAATGGCTGGCACATCCATTCACTAAAGTAACAGTTTTCTGTATTTTCTCTGTCTGCTGTAATCTTTATTATTTCCTTCTTGCTTTCAGTTTACTTTGCTTTCCTTTTCCTAGGTTTTATAAGGTATAAAGCTAGGTTGTCATTTTATTTTCTCCTCTTTAATGTTGGTTGTAAGTTCCCCTCTGAGCACTGTTTTTGCTAAATCCCCATATGATTTGAAATGCTGTTTCATACCAAACTTCCATTTAGTTCAACGTTCTAATTTCCTTTGTGATTTCTTCTTTGACCAACTGGTTATTTACAAAATTTCCTTTTGTTATTGACTTCTAATGTATGTCACTGTGGCTGGAGAATACTCTGTATAATTTCAGTCTTTTAAAATTATTGAAGCTATACTGTCAGCTAACATATGGTCTGTCTTGGGGAATGGAGCATGTGTCCTTGAGAAGAATGTACTGTTGGGTGGAGGGTTCCAAGACATCTGTTAGCTCTAGCTGGTTTGTAGTGCTGCCCACATCTTTTTCCTTGCTATTCTTTATTTCTTTGTTGATTTGAGTTACTGTCTTGTATCCTTGCATTTCAGCCTCCAAGACCCCCTCCAACATTCATGTAAGGCAGGTCTGACTGTACCTGGGGATGTCTTAATTTCCCTGTATTTCTGCAGGCAGTTTTGCCTCATATGGAATTCTAAGTTAAAGTTTTGTCCTTCCAGCACTTTGAATATGTCACCCTATGTTTTCTAGTGGACTCTGATTCCTGATGAGAAATCAGGTGTTAATCTTGAGGACCACTTGTACTTGATGAGTTCTCTCTCTTGCTGTTTCCAAAACTTCCTTAGTCTTCGGCTTCTGATTATTGGACAGTGATGTGTCTCACGGTGTTTCTCTCTGAGTTTGTCCTGAATGAGGATTAATGACCTTCCTGAATGTGTATATTTTTCTCATCAGATTTGGAAAGTTTCCTGCCAATATTTCTTCAAATATTCTTTTGGCCCCTTTCTTTCCGTTTTCCTTTTGAGATTCCCATTGTGCAAATATTGCTGATAATACCCCACAGGTCTCTGAGGCCCTATTCATTTCATTTCAGTTCTGTGAGCTGGATAATCTCAATTGATCTACTGTCAAGTTTTTTTTTTCTGCCTGCTCAAATCTGAACTTTCATAGTAAATTTTTATTTCAGTTATTATAATTTTCAGCTCTAGAAAAGTTTTTAATATTTATAAGTAACTTTAAAGTATAATTCTTGTAATTGTAAATTTATAATTTTATGAAAACACTTTGCAATTTTCCTTTATCAACATTTCTCTATTTGATGAGACATTGTACTCCTAATTGCCAAAGTTCTTGAACATATTTAAAATACTGACTTAAAGTCTTTGTCTAGTAAGTCCAGCATCTGGACTTCCTTAGGGACAGTTTCTGTTGATGGCTTTGTTTTTTTCTGTCTATTGGCTATTCTTTGAGTACTGTGCCAATTTTTTTTTAAACTTGGGCAACACTATAAACCAGCCAGATCAAATGGGCATCTTGGAACACATCACCCAACAATAACAGAGTACACATTCCTCTGAAGTACAAATGCTACATTCTCCAAGACCATATTTTAGGTGATGGGTCACAAGTCTTGAAGGTGGGCATTTTGAATATAATGTGCCCATTTCTGCTGGGAAGTTTGATTATTTCACCCCTCAGAGTTTGCTGTCATTACTGCTTTGTGTAGTTGTAATTGAGCTTTACTTTTCTGAACTAATCCTATAAATTTGTATTCTTTGTTGTGTGTGACCACTTAAGGTATGGTCCATTAGCTTAGTTTTCAGCTAATGATGGGACAGATTTCCTTAAATGTCTGGAACCAAAGAAATCTCCCGGTCTGCAGCAGTATTCTGAGTGTTGGAGCATGCCTTCAACATTCAGTTAAGCATCTTTTCACTTTGCTTCAGCTTTCACTTCCTGCTTGCACAAAGCCTCAAAGTCAGCCAGAGGTGAGAGCTTAGGGTCCCTCTGACCTTTCCAGAGCATACATACAGTCGTTGAAATATGTATACTTTCTAGATTGCCAGGAGTATGTCAGTCTTCCAAAGCCCTTACAGATACCCTCATTTCTAACCTTTCTTCCCAAGCTTTTTGCTTAGCCTATTGTTTGTCCTGTTATCCATTTCTTCAGGCACCAGAGAAATGCCCCTCCCCCAACTCACTCCCACCCCTCACCCCTGTAGGGTGGTGGCTTTAGAACTGAGCATGTTCCACGCTAGGCAAGATAATGATAAGCTTTTCAAATGGGGGTCTTCCAGAGAGACGAGAGACAGATCACCTGACAATCTTAGCAAGGAAAAAAGTCCATCTGCTCTTCCCAGTACCAGGAACATGGGATGTTATCTTCAAGGCTATTGTTGTACTTTGGAGTAAAGAATAGGACTAGCCTAAGTTTAATTTCCACAAAGTGTGTTCTTACCTAGACTTAGTTGTTTTTTTTTCTTTTAGTAAGTATAACCTGACTTCTTGTGAGCTCAGTTTCTAGAATTCTGAAAACAATTTTGATCGTTTTTTGGGGCCAGTGTTACTGTTGCTTTTACGGAGAGGCAGAAATTTGGAATTTCTTAACCACCATCCTATAACACAAGTTTACATCTTAGCTAACCAATATAACCCAGTCATGATTATTTCACAATGAAAAAATGTTCAGCTGTGTCTTAAAACTTTTTCTGTGCTATCAGTTTCTTCAACATCAGGTACATACATTGGCCTGTTATAAAGGACGATATTTGCTCATTTGTTCCTTGTACCTACATGCATGAGCACCCAGCCAAACCTCATCACGCTCACTTATAATATGTACGGCTTTCTTTGTGCAGGACAGGGAATTGCTCAGTGACAGACACACATTTTAGAGGTCCTTTAAAATTCTTATTTCTGAGCCTGGCTCATACTAGGTACTTAATAAATATGTTTAATAATGATTAAATTAAAAAGTTAAAACCTATGTTGAGCTCTTTCACCCCAGGCCTTGTGCTAAGCAAATTTTTTAGACTTTTTTAAAACTGTGAAATATACAGACAAGGGTTCATGTAACACATATGTATACTTTAGAGAATAAACAAATGAACACTCCTATACCAACAACCCACTGTAAGAAGAGATTAGTAACTTCAACAGATCCTGTGTTTCCCTCCCAAGACATAATCTTGAATTCTGTGTACATCATTTCCTGTATTTTCCTTATAGCTTTACCACATGGGTATCTATAAGTAATGTATAATTTTATTTTGCCTTTTTAAAAAAATTCTTTAAACGGACTCATACCATATTATTCTATGGTTTCTTTGTTTTGTTCAACATTATGTATTTGAAAATCATTCACTCTTCACTACTATAAAATATTCCATTATATGGGTATACCTAGACACTGAGCTAACAGCAGTCAAGAAAGGCTATGATGTAACAACTCCTAAGGGGAAGAAAAAAGACATTTCAGGTTTAAGCCTTAGAGTATGCCAACTTATAAGAGTTATATAGAGGCAAAGGAACCAGGGATGGAGGTCAAAATGGGGCTGGCCAGTGAAGAAGTATGAAAATTAGCAGACAGCAGTGCCATGGAAGCCTGGAAAGGATGGTACTTCAAATAAGGGCAGGGAAGAATGCATTGGATTTGGCAACATACAACGCTATGGAGACCTCAAGTTTAGTTTTGGACTAGTGGAGAGAGGCTGAAGCCATACTGGGTTACTTAAAAATTATAAGGGCAGTTAAAGCAGAAGAGAGCATGTTTAAATAACCATAAAAGGAAGCAGGGAAATGGAGGGGTTTGGATATGTAAGGTGGAAAGTTTAAAAAATATATTATCAAACATAGAGTATTGTGTGTGCTGTTAAGAATAATCCTATATAGAGGTCACAAATTGCTGAAGCAAACTGAAGGGCAAACTTGGGAGAGAAAAACCTCTGAGAAGTTGAAAGAATGGAATCCTGGGTACAAAGGAAGGGGACAGCCTGTCATAGGATGAGGGACATTGTCCCCAATAAAAAAAGGAGGAAAGACAGAGAAGGTGAGTGCTATACTAGAGGGTAGGAAAATGAGAGAGACTAATCCCACAGCTTCTAGTTTCTCAATGAATTATGAAGGTCATTAACTATGAGCAGGGATGGAAAATTATCTTGAAAAGTGGGGAGGTTAGTTCACTAAAGACAGAACTACAAAACAATATAAGTGCCACTGCACGACTATGATCATGAGTTTAAGAAGCCAAGCAGTCCACTGTGTGCTATTCTCAAGTAATATTCACCCATTAAGTACTGGCACAAAGAAAGAAATGGGAAAGTTCAAGCAGAGGTTTTTGCCATACAAATATCTCTTCTCTCTGAAGGAAAGGCTAACATATATTATCTAAGGCTATATTTACTCCACATCAAAACAGTTCAAAATGCAAACTATGAAGTATATAGCAAATGTTAACTCTTCTGCTACTGGATTAATCTTTTCTTCTGACTTAGTTATCAAGGTCATATTGGTACCACATTCTGCTCATCCATCTCCCACTGGGTATCTCAATTTGGCCTTATATTGTACTTCCTTTTCTATTAGCACATTTTCTAAAAACACATTGATGAGATGTATAAAAATACTACGAGGATTACTGCTCTAGAAATAGTTTAATATTTTATTTGAGAAAACTAGGAACAAGACAAATATATACACATTTTTCCTGGAAAACAAAAATTCACTAATGCATAGGCAGCAATCTTTTTTCAGTAGAAATCATAAGAAATTTTTAACCTTGTGATTACATCATACTTTATTTTCTCTTTTATATATCACATATACTCTTTCAAGGAAAAAGGTTAAAAATATAGATTTATGCCAAAAGAGATGGTATATAAGCACTCTTGCTCCAGAAGAATCATATTAGTATAAACAATTACAAATTTCAGATAGATGAATAGGCCCTGTTCTGTGAATACTAATTTGTTATATATTATGTGATATAAATATTAAATTTATCTTACTACTTTTCAAATTATCTTAACGTAGTCAATTTCTTCCTTATGCCTCAGTTTTCTCATTTATAATTTAGGGACTTACCTCTTTTTATAGATTTATCAGAAATTAAAAATATTTTTCTAATAAGAATTATCCTTGAAATCTTACCAAGAAAGTCAAGTCACATCAAATAGAGTAAAAAAATTTTTTTTTGAAAAGCACAGTCATTTGGAATCTTTCTCACAGGTAAAGCTCTAAAGTCAGATCTCAAATCATTCTTTGTGAGGGACCACCAAGAAGACAGATGCATTATCAATTAGCAATTGCTCTCTGGCATTTCTCCTCCAGTACTAGAGTAGATCATTATTTCTTTGGTTTGAACACCAGATGAAGCTTGTTGACAACTGGATTAACAGTCCACACTGTGCAACAAATATGTCTTTAAACACTAGACTTGCATGCAGCACAGGATGTCTACACACCAAAAACCCATTCAAAGTGGTGAACTTCATGCTGACTTCAGTCCAGGGCACATACAGAGTGGAATCTACCCTGTGTGAATCACTCCTGTCTTTGTCCCCTTTTTACTGAGTGTTTATTTCTGCTCCTCAGTTTAATTATGCCTACTCACATTAAGAACTAATAAGAAAGCAGATGAATTTTCAGGTGAAGAGACATTAGGTCATATCATCATACTAATTCTTAAATTCAGAGAGTTTTTTTATATACGGTGAATTTAGAATTAATCTGGTTAAAAAAAAGTCCCTCAAACCCCTTGTACTACCTTTTCCCATGCATCTGTATTCCAGCAGAAGGGACACTCCAGAGCTGGAGAGGTGGTGGCCGAGCACAGAGCATCTCCACCCAGACAGCAGACTCAGAGCAACACCAACTCAGGTCACCACATGCCACTTGCTTCCACGTGGCTGTGACCAAAGCAGTCCGCAGGACCTACCAGCTTACAAGAGAACGGTAACCATCGAATTCAAAGTGAAGATTAACACACTGAAAAACAAGACTCCCTGTAGTGCTTTACAGACGTTAGTATTTGAACACATTCAGACAAGACAATCAGGAAAGAAGTGTCTGCACTTGCTGTGGTGAGCGGTGCAGGATGCTCCCTGGGTCTCTGTATTCACTGATTGGGTTCATCACAGCAGCATACACTTCACCATAGGCTCTGCAGACTAACTCTGTGGACTGTTTTATGATCTGCTCTCTATTGATAAACAAACAAAACGTGAACACACAGTTTGCAAATAAAATCTAAGAACTGCAAGAAAGCTTCATACTTGAACCAATGCATTTCATTTTCATAATTTCACACATATACTATTACAAAAATCACCACACAACTACACAAGTCACTTATCTTGGTTTGGGGATTAAACCTATTTATTATTTGCTTATTAAATCTTTCCCATGAATATGTAGGTTACAGGGGGACAGGGACCGTGCTTTGCTCATTGCTCTATCTTTATGGCTGGACCGGTACCTGATACACAGATTACTGAGCAAAAAACAGAAACTGACCCACCATTCGGTTACGGATTTTGCAAATGTGACTGCTAAATACATTAACCTTAAAGAAAAAGGGTTACATTTAATCATATTTATCAATATCTCAAATCTCAGAGTAATCTACAATTACTGGCCCTTTCACCCACAGCTCCTATACTAATGACCACATCTCCTAAACTTCTCATCTCTCAATACTATCAGGCTGAAATAATGTGACACTTGCCTACAAGCCACAGCATTTTCAAAAATACGCATTTCTACATAAGCACATAAAAGAATAACTGAGATAGTTTTAAATGAACTGAAGTAAATGTTAAAAAAAAAACTGGAAAAGTGGAATTGGGTTCATTCAATGTGCATCAACTCTGTCCGTGTCCCCGTGACATGTACTCATCCTTAGCTACTTCTACTGATGTATCGCTGTCCCTAGTGATGAGACGCAACTTCTTATTTTCACAACTAAACTAAAAGCGACTTTCAGGATTTACTCCCAAACCTACTTTTCTTGTTATGTTTCCTAATTCTGTCAATGGCATCACCATGTCCCCTCACCTAGTTCAGTCCCTAATGAAGTCTTACCTGGAGTATAAAAACTTTTCACTCAATCTGCCATAAGCACCACTGTCAGGTGCATCTTTCTAACCCAGACCTCTCACCACCTCTCTCCCCTGCTCAGGACCTGCCTTCAAGGAGCGTTGATGGCCTCTCCTGGTTTCACGGGAGTCAAAATTCCTTGCCCTGTCACTCAAGCCCTTTCCTGTTCCTTCTACATCACCCCTCTCGCCCCACAGTCCAGCACCACTCCCGACTGCCCTCTGCCTGCTCTTGCTGACCTCAAGTCCTCCACTCACCTAGAATGCCTCTCTCTCTCTCACCTTTAAACGTGCTTATTCTCAGTAAAAATGTACACTTCTCATCTGTGCAGTCTTCCTTGATATTCAGAGGTAGAAATAATCACTCCATTTTTTTGAAAGTCCATGACCAAAAAGAATATCTTTGTAAGACTATTTATGGAAATATGTGTATCTGTGGTCTAGAAAACAACAAAGCTAGCTGGACGGAATGAGGAGGGAAGGCACGTAGGGTCTTGGGCCATCAGCACCCTGTTCTGATGGGGCCACAAACTCCTGCTGAGTTGAAGCAACTTAACATTTTCAAAGACCTGCTACAACTTCCAACACGATAATGGGTAGGAGGAGGACACTGAGGAAATCCTCTGAGGGGCTGTAAGGCTGCTGTCCTATAGTTTTGCTGGAGGGAGATGGTAAACTCGTTTGGAAATCTACCGAACCAGATAAGGTGTTGAGATTTTTTTTGATCAGTCTATTGGTGATCGTTCCTATAATTAACTGAGTTTAACAATGGATGCATCAAAATGACACAGAAATTATTTTCCATAAATGAAATAGCTGAAAAATACTATAAACTGGCATTTAAAACAATCTGTTAAATATAATATACATTTGATAACCCATTTTGCAACCCATTTGTCAAAAAATGGATCTCATAATGTAGGGCTCTTTACTCTAAAAAAACAAAAAAAAAAGATTTGGGGGGATGTATAAAAACAGTCATTACTCACACCTCATACTCTTTAAAAATCTATACTCAACCTGAACATACTGCATATTTATACTATATAATGAATACAGAAAAAAGGCTCTCCCTCTCAGAAAGGAGTTTAAAATCATGGCAAGGTACAATAATGAATATTAAATACCATTAAAAAAAATCCAGACCAACTGGCAAATACAGAATGAATACAGGATACAGATTTATAAACATAAAATTAAAAAACTTCTAATTTACTGGAAGCTTAGTTGTAACTCAGGGCATATTTTCTACATATAAGATAAATGAGCTTGTAAGTGTCTATAACTCACACTGCAGCTGAAGAATTATTATAAATCTGCAGTGGAGAAAATTAAAGAATTAAAGAAACACTGCTAAGATACAATTAAATAAAGATAAGTCAAAGACCGACTAAGAGTTCACAATTTATTTTAAATGTTGCCGTTTGATGTTACAGGGCCTGTTCACCATGCTCCTCAGTTTAAGAGGCCACCAAGACAGGAGAGGCATTAAAAAATGACCATGGCTGTGGTGACCAGCCAGGAGACACCAAAGCCCAAGACTGTTCCTCCTGGCCTGTCAGCAGCTGAGGCCAAAGGGACAGAAATGCAATGAAAAGAGATTCTCCAAAGTGAATCCAAGTCACACGGTAAATAGTAGTAAGAACTGTGACTGACAGTGATCCCATGTTTCTGGACAAATGTTAAGAGTTCACGGTCAATACCAAAGCCTGGTACAGGTTCATACACTCACATTTACTCATTTTTTTCCTAATGAATGATACAAAGTAAGAATAAATGGTGTAGTGGTGGACATTACTGTCAGAATACCTTGGGTCAAGTTGGAGCTCTACCACTTATTATTGAACAAGAATTTAATCTTCCCAGGACTGATTTCACACTGTAAAACAAAATACTGAAATCTATCATCGTTAGAAGGTACTTTCAGCTTTTAAACTGTACCATTCTATTGAGAATAAAGAGCATGTTAATTGATGTTAAAAAAACCTCTTTGTGCCTATTTATTTATAGACATATAAACATACACAAAAACACACACACAGATACACATGCAAACATTATTTTGGGGAATTAGGCTTCTTAAATAATAATTTATAATAAGTATATTATTTGCATATAAATAAATGGGTGGTATAGCTGAACTGCTAAAACAGTTTATTTTCTTGGCATTTTACTATCCCCTCCTTTTATTTATAGTGCTAACTATGTAACTTCCTCCTTTATCTTAGAAAGTATAGCTGACCTCGGGACAATGCAGGGGACAGAAGTGTTGGCCACGCTGATGTTTTGATCCATCACAGCCAAGCCAGAAACTGATGGATGGAGAGCAGTTTTAGAATTTGTTTCTGTAGGTTAAATTATAAAGGTAAGTCCTGCTTTTCACATGACCAAAGTCTATGCAAAAAGTCCAGTTGAAAGGAAAAACTTCTATTTGAATGTAAGCTAAGATCATCTATAAGTTAGACCATTAACTTTCTTGGTTTCTTTACTACCATGAAATTCTCATAGGTAGTAATTTATTAAATGGAACCCTGTTGGCCTTTGGGCAGTTTAATAATCCTCAGAGCGCAAATATAAATTTTAAAATTAAAACAGGAATCATACAAACAAACAATGAATGAATGTCAAAAATTTACTATCTCATTAATGAGGAAACTACTAAGATGGTAAAGCTGCTTCATAAGACATTTTGAGGAACTGGTTATTTACAGGCACTGGAAAAGGAAGGTTAGATACAAATGGATTACCTGCGATGAAGCTAAAGAAACTACAGGACGTGAAAATCCTTGAGATCCTGAATGAACAGTAAACTGAATCAAACAAGGGCACATTCTCCTGAACAATTAATTCTTGATGGGCCCATTGACAGTGTTTCAGCAGGACACTGAAAGGACATGCTGTTCTCTCCAGGCCCCATCCGCTCTGATTTCCAAAGCAGTTTGCTATACTAGTGTATCATATATCAGAGGCAATAATCATGCAGTTAATTTGATACCAGAAAAAAAATTTTTAACTGAAGGAGAAGAAGAGATTATAAAATTTTACAGAAAGGCAACATGTTTCAATCACTTTTGCATTAGAATACCATACATAAGAGCCAGTTATAAATGCCATAGTGCCATAAAATCTTTTATTATAAATTTCAAAAATACTAATAAAGATTAACATATACCTAAATGGAGATATCATCCTCATTTTAAAATGTGCCCATGGAAACTAAGTGTATTTTAAGTAATTATTAAAGCACTGAGCTGTGATAAGAACAGAACTGCTTACTCCCAGAACCAATTTGTCAGTAGTCAGTACTTCAGGGCTTTGGTTGCCATAACAACGTGATACAACTTTCACCATTACCACCAACCCAGCATTTCCAAAAATAGCTTCTTTCAACATTCAGGCTCTGTCATCACTAAAACTGAGCTTTATTACAGCAAGGCAGCAAAAGTGCCGTCGCTCTTGGATAATGATATTCTGTTGTCTTCTGGTTTGTACTGTTTCTGACAAGATGACAGTAGCATGCTTACCACTATTCCCTGGGAGTGATAAGATATTTTTTTCCCCTCTGGACACTTTCAAGATTTTTCTCTTTACAATCACTTTCAATAACCTGGTCATAGCAGGCCTTGGCATACTCTTCTGTGCCGGGTCGTTGGGCTTCTTGGATCTGTGGGTTCCTGTTTCCCGTGCATTTGGCAAAAACTCTTTTATTTCTTCAATTTTTCTTCTGCCTCGATCTTACTACGACACTCCAGTCATACCTACATTAGATTGCTTAATATTATCTCACAATTCACTAAGGCTCTTCATCTTTTCCCAGTCCTTAATTTGTTTCTCTTTGTGCTCCAGTTTGGATGATGTGTATTATACTCTCAAGTTGGCTGATCTTTCCTTCTAGAGGGCTCAACTGGCCACTATGTTCTTCCAGTGAATTTTTCATTTTAGATATGATATTTTCCAGGTCTAGAATTTCCACTTTGTAAAATTCCCTATTTTTTTCCCTCAATAAAATAATGTTTTCCTTTAAGTCCTTGAATATAGTTTAAATGGATGTTTCAAAGATCTTAACTGCTAATTCTGTAAACTCCATCATTTGTGAATCTGTTTCTATTGGATTTTTCTAGTTTGGGTTCCTACTACTTCACCCAAGTAATTTTTTTATTGCATGCTCAGCATTATAAATGCTATACTACTGATTGCATTTGCTGTTTTATCTTTAAGAGTGCTACGTTTTGATCTGGAAGACAGTTGATTTAGTTGAAGATCAGCATGGTCCTTTGGAAGTTTGTTTTAAGCCTTATGAGTGTGAGTCTAAAGGACTCTCAAGATCTAACGGACCAGATTAACCGTGCTTTGAAGGCTTAGACTTTCCCAGGTCTCTAAAGCATTGTGCAAGCTCCAGGTATTTTTCAGCTCAAAGGTTTCCAGTAGTTGCTCTTTACCTGGTAGTTTTTTCCCTCACAAAGTTGCTTTATTTTTGCTGATTTTTGTTAATATAAGTGGTTTAAAAGGAGGTAAAGAGAAGAAAATTATTCCATTTACCTCTTTAAAAAAAGGTAGTAGTTCCTTTTAAAGGTGTATATTTTATTTCTAGTGTATACAGAGCCAGATGCCTGAATAAAAAGAGTTCTCAAATCACATCTAATTCCCTACAGACTCACTCTAGGAAGCATTTATCCATTTATTTCTTAAATTACTCATAGAAATAATTCTGACCCAATTAGAAAAGACACTGAAAAATATCTTATACATGCATAATTGTGGTTTCTATAGTCCAATTAACTACTTTTAGAACATTAAAAGTTGAATACTGAGTTTGGCATTTAAAAAAGAACGCCACCCTTCTAACTCACCCCAAAAATGGAAGGAAGAATTCTTTAAAGCTACAGGTAATCCTTGATTAACACAGGTTTTAACTGCGTAGATCTATTTAAATGTGGATTTTTTTCAATACATATTGGAAACACTTTTTGAGATTTGGGACAATGTAAAAAAATTTCTTTTCTCTAGCTCACTTTATTGTAAGAATACAGTATATATTACATATAACATGCAAAATATGTGCCAACTGACGATGTCATCAGTAAGGCCCCAGTCAGCGGTAGGCTATTAGCAGCTAAGGTTCTGGAGGGTCCGCAGTCACATGTGGGTTTCTTTTGCTACACTGGTGAGGGTGATGCCCCCGACCCTACACTGTTCAAGGGGCAACTGAATTTCCTTTTTCTATTCTTTTCTCCATTTTCGATAAAACTTTGTTTCCTCGCTACTTAAATTTGTTTAACAATTTATTCCAAGGTTTCAGGGCTCACTCAAAATCTCCTTTGAAAGGCAGTCAAGCTGGAAGACAAGAGTGGCAGCTGCCCAGAGGGACCCCGCACCACGGAGACAAACAGCTCCTGAGCAGAGTGTCACCAAGACAGAACAAGACAGGATTAGGAAAGAACGTGTTATGTTTCAAAATCCATTTCAAAGGAACAACTGCAATTTTAAATAAAATAGAAAGAGAAATTGGGGACATGAAGATATACATTACTTTTGGTTAAAAATATACTGCCATTTTGAAAAGGTTCATTATTTAACTGAATAAAAATTATCTCCTGTTATTTCAATGCTTTATAAATAAGATCAAATAGAATGGCTATACAGCAGCAGAAAGAATAAAATTATTTTGTAAATAAGGAAATGTCATCAATTAGAAAAAAGGAGGGGGGAAAAGCACAGTTAGAACTTTAACTTAAATATGTAAAATGCACCAAAGCAATCCTGATTTTTAAAATAAGTAGCCAAGTTGATACCCTATTTTTCTTAAAAAAACTCAAAAATACATTTAATTTCAGAATACTCTGCAAATAACATTTTAGAAATTTTCTTAATGCAAAAAGCAGCGGTTAAATAAGTACTAACCAATCTCTGATTCTTAGTTGCACTGTTAGTATTTATATAAACTACATGCATATATCAATTTTTAAATGTCATTTTAATTAGCAAGAATTTATAACAGGATGTGAGGTATATAAAACCAAGATACTAAATTAAAAATTTATAGATTTTTAAATAATGTACAAAAAACTATGTTCATTTGACTTTGTTAGTAACAAAATACCAATTAATGGGAACCTAAAATATTTCTTCAGTAACAGAAGACAAACATTTGATTTGAAATATCATTTAAGCTTCAGAAAATCTGAAAAGTTTCAGGTACAAATAATTCAGATAGATCCACATAAAGTGCCTTATCTCACTGCTAGTTCACCAGATTTATGTTTAATTCTCAACAAAAATTAAGAAGAGAGAAAAATTCTACTAAGAGGTATTCCTGAATCTAAAGCTATAGACCTTTTAAATTTTGATAAATGTCAAACTGCACTCTAAAAATACTAATTTATACTCTCACCATCAGAGTATGAAAATGCTTTTCCAAGACCTTTATCATTAGTATACAATAGACTTCTTGTCAGTAATATGATAGGAAGAAATTCTTGCTGCTGTTTTAATTTGCATTTTTGACCATTATTATCTTCTTGCATTTGCTATTTGCACCTCTTCTATGACTTGTCCAAACATACAATGCCCATTTTTCTACTGTTTTGTACTGGTTTGCAGACCTTATTCTATACTAAGTATAATCTATTACATAATTTTTTTAAATATAATTTATTTTATTATCATTAATTTACAATTACATGTGCAATATTACGATTATTAAACTACCCCTTCATCAGGTTCTATTACATAATTTGAAAATACTTTTCATATCACCATTTATATTTTAACTTAACTTATATTTTTTTCTATCCAATTTTCCCTTTATGGCATCTGAGCTGCAATGCCACCCTTTAAAGCACATTAAAATTTGCCCTCAATCATTGCAGCAAGGGAAGAATAATGGTATGCCTACATTTAGTGATGCTGCGAACAACTCAACATTTAAAATATTGAAACCTGGTTAAATGTAAATGAACTGAAGGTATTTTGTTAAAAAATTAATTTAAGAAACACAAAGAATATGACCAATGGTATAATAGAGTTTCTTAGATAATCAAGTCTTTTGAATTCTAGTCACATAGATAGTATGAGACCTTTCAGGATAATAAAATATAAAAATAGAAAAAAAACTGAAATCATTCACTCTAACCACAGCTAATATGGGATTTTCCTAACTCTATGTCTGAGAGATAAAATGATCTATCCCATTTCCAGCCAATTCTAACCGACACCAAATTCTTCCAAATATTGAGCCAGAAGCCACTTCCCTGCCTTTTTTCCTGCTGTTGGCTTGCTCTCCAGGACAACAGAGGGGAGTGCACACCTCTCTGCTGTCGCATCCTTTCCGACAGCTGCAAGATTTTCTTCACATCTGACAGTTCTCTACTTACTGTACTTTTTTGTATGAATATTTGCCCAAGTGTCTAAATGACCTATGAGACTGTGATCCATGAAGACAATACAAATGTCTTTCAAACCCTAATCCCTAGTGCTTGTTATAAACAAAACATTTAATACACAGCTGGTTGAATGGGAAGGAAAAAATGTATATGTAGAGGTCTAATTTCCTACTTGTAGACAATTTAACTATGTCATTTTTCTTAAAATCAAAAAAGTCGGACAATATGATCTCTGTTTCTTCCGCCATATTCTAACATTTTAACTTACAGTTCTTTGTCCTCAACACATTCCTGATAAATATCTGATACTGAACAATTATATATCTATAGAAACTGCTTAGGTCCAAAACTATAGTCATTCACCTGCAATGGACTATTAATATATTATTGATCTTCCATGACATATTCAATGTCATTCTGACATGTTTGTTTATATAAGCGAATCTGGTTTTATGGCTATCCAGTTCCAATTATATTCAGATTAATTTAAAAAATTATTCACTAAACAGAAATGTTGGAGCTATACACATGGAAGAAATAAGTATGAACAGGGTCAGGTCAGATCTCTGAGGGGTAGTGAGGCAGAAAAAAGGTTGCTAACTCTCGATCTTCTATGGTAAATTTCCTATTACTGAAAATAAATTTTTTCAAGAAGTATGCTTGGTATTAAAAATAGGTGATTCTTTACCAACTGATTGTGACCAGAAATTACTTACTTCACTGTGGCGCTCAGAAGAAAGTTCAGCTGTGGCAGTAACAGGCTATCTGGGGCCGACAGATAGCGATCAAACTGAACCTAAATGAAACAGAAGAACAGCAAAACCTAAAATGCACGTATTTGCTAACAAACATCTCAAATATAGCATCTCTTTTAAGAGTTAAATCTTAGGAAAAAATCCTGTATTCCAAACGATGAGTTCCTTGTGATCCAAATGCATTACTAAGCATTCTAAAACTCCTTAAAAGTGTCAATTTAATGTAGTCAATATCAGCCATACCAACTTTAAAATTCTGAATCCAAGCCATTCCCCTTAATCTCTCTCACCAAACTTGTGAGTAATAACAGTAACAAGAAAGTCATCAGATTTCAAGTCTACATGACTTTCTTAAATCCACTGCACTTGTTACTTATTCATTCATTTATTCACTCAGCTAATATTTATCAAGAACCTACTATCAGAAAGGTATTGTGCAGGTAATGTTAATGTGATGGTGAGGAAGAGGGGGTGCCTAGATTCTTGGGGCTTAAGGCTCAGTGAGAGAGGCAGCAAACTGATAATATAAATTCATACACAGTCACAAACTGGGTTAAATGCTATGAAGGAAAAAATCAAGGTGCGAACCAAGCGTAAATCAGGAGGGCGGACCTAGGCTGTGTGTTTGGCAAAAGCCCCTGTGAGGAAAGGGCATTTGAAGTGAGACCTTAAAGATGAATATACACTGAGTGTGTGTGTGCACTGCACTAGGGGCTCGGGGAGTGGGGATAGCATGGATGAAGCTTGAGATGAGCAAGAGAGTGGCTAACAGTTCATGTGGGACCTCAAGCTTTTTTAGGGGACTAGGAAATTACTGGAGTAGGGGAATACTCTGGTTGATGCTTTAAGAAGCCAAGTCTGGCTGTAGCGAGATAAATGGAACGGAGGTGGAAGCGGGCTGTGTGAGGACACCAAAGAGGCAGCGACTGCACCTCAGACTATAAATGGAATAAAGCTGGAGAAGAGGAGATATTCAAGAGAATTACGGAGTAAAAGCATCAACAGCTGGTTAGTGATAGGATGAAGGGCTTGGTCCCAGACTTTGGATCTATATAATCTAATTCACAGTATTACCACAACTCATAGCTGCATTTATTTATTTAGTTGTATAACAGCTGCATTCCTTACTACAGCATGTCTATTTTCACCCTAATTCTTAGCATGATGCCAGAAGATACTTGGTTAATAACTGTTGAAATGATAAATAGATAGATGGTCTTACCATTTGCTAAGTTAAGAATGCTTGGAAGAGGACAGGGGTGGGTGGGGTGGGGAAGGCAGAGGCGGTCAGTTTTGGATGAGCTGAACTGAAGTGCCTGTGAAGCACCGAGTGGAGGCCATGGGCAGGTGTATACAAACAGGCAGGTACATAGGAGCACACAGGTGTACATAAAGCACAGGATCACACAGAACAAGACCATTCTTCAGAAAGACGTAAGATATTCAACTTCATCGTTTTTAAAGTTTAAGCCTAGGCACACAGGAACTTGAAATGGGGTCAAATATACTTTGTGGGTTTACATCATGGACTCGGCATGTGTCAGGGAAGAAGAGACAGAGGGAGGAACACACTGGGCGCAACTCAGGCTGCTCGTCTCTGGACGCCTGCCTCACTCCAGGGGGCCAGTGCCTTCAAGCGGGGGATTAGGCACCGTGGTGGGTGTATGTTTAACTTAAGTATGAAACTTGTTTGTCTAATGAATCTAAAACTTACTCATTTTCATTTATCTTTATGTGAACGTTTTGGAATCAAATCTTCACTGCATTTCTGCAGTTTTTACTGGTATGTTTGATACAGAGGCTATAACAGCTACTTCTCTGCATACCGTCTTTTGCGTGACATAATGCTCCTTTTGTATGCTATTTAATGTTTGTAAAATCTCCTTGTCTAATATTAATATTGTTACCTCTGCATTCTTTGCATTTGTTAGGTATTTTCACTTAAATTTAGCTCTGTAAGACGACAGAGAGAAAAGTTCTCAAATCAGAGACGTCATCTGAAAACTACTCATTAGGCAAACCACTGTACAGTGAGGACACGTGAGTGTTGGAACACGCAGGGTGGGCAGTGGGCACAGTGGTCAAGAGCATAAACTCAGGGGTGAATGGGACGGTTAGGATGAAAGAGTTAATACCTGAAAAATGCTGTTTGCGGCTCCTGCTCTTATTCATTGTTTTTCCTATGACCAGTGCTCCCTAAAGCCTCCGAAGGGGATCACTCCTGGCAGGGCTAAGGAGGGCCGTCCAACTGGTGGGTGTGCTTACATGCGAAGTGAATACTTACGGGAGATGGAAACATGCTACCAAATGGGGCGCTCATGAAGGAGGGGTGTGCAGGTGGGCTGTTCCCTTGAAAAGTAGGTAATAAAGTGGAGGTTCAGTGAGTCTCACCCTTAAGGATAATATTTTGGGATTAGGATCGACTTCAGTTATCATGTCAGGGAGAAGTCACAGCCTCTACGCCGTGGGTCACTGACAGCAGGAAATCTATACGATTACAGCCCAATTTCTTCATGTCTGTCATTCCTGTTTCTCCATTAGGTCAAGAGTAAAAAATGAAAATGAAGAAACCTAACCAGAAATGACAGGACTGTTAGGGCATGGTGGACTATTGCTGCAAACACAGGTCTTGGTCAGACCTCCTTAAGAGAATGGAATGAATGTGCAACCATTATTACGAGCCCAATGTGACTACTTTTTATCAGGAGAGAAAACTACCACCCAGGACAAGGTATCACACAGGAAAAAGGTAAGAGAAATATTCCCCATGGAAACCCAAGCCGCACTTACCATTGCAGCCTTCAGGGCCACAGAATCGAGGTTGGGCAAATTAGCTAAAGGGCCCTAAAAAAAAATTTTTTTAAGATGTAAAAATACGTTACATTTCAGTTTACTTATGGAACACAGTCCATTCACAGGTTGCCCAGATTTGGAAATTTAGCTTATTCCCGAGGAACTCAGGTGTCACGTCTTCTAACCCCCATTACAGCAGGGACTAGGGTTTGCTCATTTTTGTATAACTAGCATGAAGGCACTCCATAGTATTTGTTAGAGGGAGAAGCCCGTAAGGTTATTAAGAAGTTTCAGGACACTTCAAATTTACTCGTAAGCAGGAAAAGGCCTGAGGTGCCTGGGAAACAGCAGTGAGACACGGAGGCTGCTGAGTTCACTGTGGTGACTGAAGTGGCACCCAAGGGCTGCAAACTGGCTCCTGGTGTGGGAATCTGTTATCACTACTTTACCAGAAGGAAAAATTCAGAACTTTTGATCTTTGAGAGCTATGTAAGAGTTCCTGGACTATGAAATATTCTTCATGTTAATGTGGTTTAACAGAGTTCTCTGCTTTTCAAAGAAGGGTGCCTCCATGGTTTTCTAGGGTTCCCGCAACTCCATCACCTATTTCTACTGGAGTTCTGCAACTTAACAAGATCTCAGATGACCCCAGAAGCATTTACCATTCCAAGTAACAGACCATGACTTGAATTAAAAAGGGGATGATACTATACATTTATAGTAATCTATGCACTCAATCAACTGACAGCGATACAGGACTCTGAAAAATTTACCAGTATAAATATCCTTTATACATTTTATACTACTACTTTTTGTATATTTTTGTTACTGTTAACCAAAACTATCTGTAGTAAAAAGGACAGTTAATATTTTGGGGCACTCTACCCCATCTCAGGTAGTTATCTAGGAACTGCACATGTATTACATCACTCAGTCTTCAGAGCGACCCCATGACACAGATATTGTTACTATGTGTATATAGCCCACCTACAGGCAAGGAAGCAGGCACAGAGTCGCTCACTTTCTCAGTGAAAAAGAGCTGTTCAGTAGCACAGCAAGATTCAAACCAGAGCTATGCTAGCATAGAAGTCATCCTCTAAACTGGTGTATTCCTCTAATCAGGGGCAGCCCTGGGCTTACCTGTTGAGGTTTATGCTGCTGTACAGTGTTGTAGATGTAACTCAAGCCTGTTCTAGTTAACACATAGGAAGCTTGCTCATTTATAAGTGTGTCCAAATGTGCTTCAATCTAAAATAAAACACAATGGAAAGAAAATACTTGAGGAGTAAGACTAATGCAAATATAAGTTCACTACCCTGAAGTCTTAGCTCTTCACGGTGACCTGGTCCCCACAGTGGCTGAGGCGGACTCTGAGACACAGGGATACCTTCTGTAACCAAAGTGTATCCTTCCCCCAGAGAGGAAGACCTCTACAAAAGGGAGAGAGTCTTACTTTAACATAATGACGACCAGAGAGGATTCCAGGACCGGCCACTAGTCAAAAATCTTGAGTTGCTTCTCAACTCTTTTAAAAGCTGGTCACAAGCGAACCACAAAGAGAGAAACATCACTAATAGACCACAACAACATAAAATAAGACACTTAGGAGAATTCTGCGGTGATGAGGGCCTGATGTTCTCGACCTCAGCCTATCACGTGGCATCTAGAGCAGCCTGGGAGGTGCCACTGGGGCTTAGGCAGGGAGGTCTCCTGAGGAGGAGGCAGCTGTGCCAACCAGGGAGAGCGGAGGGCCCAGCAGCAGGCTGGTCAGATTTCAGGTTCAGCAACTGCCCAAGATGAGCTGGCTGGCGATGCGAGCTATACATGCACGCCTCCTCTGTGCCAGCTTTGGAGGAGCCCCCTAATGCCAGTGGGGCAGACCCACAGAAGGGGGCTCCCAGAGGGGAGAAGTCTGCTATTCCCTTACTTTTATCACATGGCCTGAGGGTCGGCAGGGCGACCTACTCCTCACCTGGAGTCCCTCAGGTTTACTGGCCTGTTCACCAGTGCCCAGCACCCGGCGCCCTGCTAACTGCTCTGCTACCACCAACTTTCTGCTGCTGACCCACGGCTCCCAGAGCTGAGTCCTCCCCCAAAGCTTACAGCTCATTTAAAAGAGGTGAGTAATTTCTAAGAGGAAACCCATCTGAATAATTAGAACAGTATCTTTTCCTGAAGCAGCATGGTTGAAAGATGCAGACTAGTTTTTTTAAGTGAATGCTCAAGAAAGAGCTTTTACTACACTTACCAGAAATCAAAGAAAAACAAGATGTGCAAATATAAACATTTAATGAAGGGGTTCCTAAGAACCAAATTAGTACATGTGAGAAAAATGAAGTAATACAGAGTTAGCATCAAAGAAACAGACTAAAGTGAACAGAAATTAGAAGACAGATGGAGGTGATAAAACCAACTACGGACAGGAGCTTCAGAATGCAACATGTAAGAGATGGAGAAGTGATGATTAATTAAAGATATCAGAAAACTTTACTGAGCAAAATAAAGGGTTGACTCTTCAGACTAAAATGGTTCTGCAAATTCTGAGATGGGAACAACGGAGAGCAAGACATACCAAAGAACGTTCTGAGGAAATATCTGAACTCAAAGGACAAGCTGTACGGGCTTCCAGACGGACAGAGTGTGTTCCCACAAACAGGAGCATCGGCCCAGCCTGCACTTCCTACCTGAGACGCTGCCAGAAGCTAAACAGGAGGGGAGGAACATTGATAGGCTTTTGATAGGAAACACTGAAATCGAGAATCTCTCCTCAGTAAGGTGGCCTCGTCGTGTGGGGGCACAGCCAAGCCAGGCCCCCCGGGGAGCACACCCTGGCACAGCCCCGATTCTGTTCATTGCTCTCTGATTCACAGTGTCTCACAGACACATCTCTTACCAGCCAAGGGCTTGTGGAGACCCTGCCGTTGGGCACACCTGTCGGCACCATTTTTTCCACAGCGTGTGCTCACTTTGTGTCTCTGTGTCAAAGTTTGGTCATTCTCACAGTATTTCAAGCTTTTTCGTTATTATTGTGTTTTGTGGTGATCCAGGATCTTTGAGGTCCCTGTTGCTATTGTTCTGGCCACCACACACCGTGCACATACAAGACGGTGAACTTACGGAGAAATGTGTGTGTTTGAACTGCCCACCGACTGGCCATTCCCCTGGGTCTTTCCCCCTCCTTCGGCCTCCCTACTCCCTGAGAAAAAATAATTTTGAAATTAGGCTGATTAATAACCCCACAAAGGCTTTCCTTTTCAGGTGAAAGGAAGAGTCACATGTCTCCCTTTAAACCAAAAGCTAGAAATGATCAAGCTCGGCGAGGAAGGCATGTCAAGAGCCAAGACAGGCCCAAAGCTAGATTGTGATACAAAAGGAAAGTTCCTGAAGAAATCAAAGGTGCTCCTCCAGTGAGCACACAAATGACAAGGATGCACAACAGCCTTACTGCTGGTCTGGAGACAGTTTCCATGTCTGGAGAGGATCAAACGTTCCCTTAAGCAAAAGCCTCACCCAGGGTAAAGCACTAACTCTCTTCAAGTCTATGAAGGCTGAGAGAGGTGAGAAAACGGCAGAAGGAAAACCTGAAGCCAGCAGGGGCTGGCTCATGACGTTTAAGGAATGAAGCATCTCCATAACATAAAAGTGCAGGTGAGGCAGCAGGTGCTGACGGGGAAGCTGCAGCAGGTCATACACAGGATCAGCTGAGATAATTCATGGAGGTGGTCACACTAAACAAGAGATTTTCTGTGGAGGTGAAACAGCCTTCTAGGGGAAGAACATGCAAGACTTTCACAGAGAGAGAGGAGAAGCCAGTGCTGGCTCCAAAGCTTCACAAGACAGGCTGACTCCCGCCAGGGGCCAATGCAGCTGGGGTATTTCAGGGGAAGCTGATGCTTGTTGGCCATGCCAGAACTCGGAGCGTCCTTCAGAATGACGCTCAGTCTACGCTGCCTGTGCTCTGTAAATGGAACAACAAAGCCCGGATGACAGCACGTTCATTTACTGTATGGTTTACTGAGTATTTTAAGCCCTCTGTTGAGACCTACTGCTCAGAAGATTCCTTTCCAATTACCGCTCACTGACAATGGCCTGGCCACCCAAGAGCTGTTGGGGATAGACAGTGAGACGAACGCTATTCTCATGCCTGCTGACACAGCATCCATTCTGCAGCCCATGGACAAGGAATCATTCTGGCTTTCAAGTCTGATTATTGAAAGAATACATTTCACAAGGCCACAGCTGCCACAGACAGTGATTCCTCTGATAAATCTGGGCATAGTAAATTGAAAAACTTCTAGAAAGGATTCTCCTCTAGATGTCATTAAGAATATCCATGATCCATGGGAAGAAGTCAAAATATCAACATCCACAGGAAGTAGATGATTCCAAAAGATGATCTGAATGGTTCCAGACCAACAGAGGCAGTCAGTGCAGGTGTGGTGGAAACAGCAAGAGAACTGGAATTAGGTGGAGCCTGAAGATGGGACTGAATGGCTGCATCTCATGATAAAACTTTAATGGAGGAGCTGTTTCTTATGGAGGAGCAAAGACAGTGGTTTCTTGAGATAGAAGCTACTCCTGGTGAAGATTGCTAAAATGACAACCAAGGATTTAGAGTCTTATATGCCACTTGTTTGGCAAAGCAGTGCCAGGGTTTGAGAGGACTGACTCCAATTTTGAAAGCAGCTCTACTTTGGGTAGATGCTATCAAACAGTATCACATGCTTCAGAGAATTCATTTGTGAAAGGAAGAGTCAATCTGCATGGCAAACTTCACTGCTGTCTCATTTCAAGATACTACCACGGCCACCCCGTCCTTCAGCAAGCACCAGCCTGACCACTCAGCAGACACAGCGTCAGAGCTGACCCTCCATCGGCGACATTATGACTCACTGAAAGCTCAGATACGGTCAGCATTGTTTGTTTGGCAATCAAGTGTTTTTTCATTAGGGTATGTACACTGACTGTTTCAGACACAATGATATTGCTATTACATAACAGACTATGGTATGTGTAACCTAACTTTCACATGAACTGGGAAATCATAAAGTTCACGACTTGCTTTGCTGCGGTATTTGCTATCCTGGGCTGATCTGGAACCGAGCTGCGGCATCGCTGAGATGCCTGTACAGTCGTCTTTCCCACTGCCTGCAGCTGGTCCACGAGCCTGGCAGTGCCCCAGCTCTCAGCAAGCAGGATGGCAGCGCAGGCCTACAAGGTCTCACACACAGGGCATGTCCTGCAGGGATGCAAACCACCACCACGGCACATTTAAAAAAACCTACTCAGTGACAGAACAGGCTGATGAACACCTGGTGTACCTGAACACTGAGAAAAGGTTCAGACAATTGGCAGAGTTTGGGGTTGAATTAGTAATGAACACAGTAAAAACCAATGCATTAAGAAAGAACTTTATTAATTACACATAAAACAAAAAAGTTATGCTAGGAAGTAAAATTAATTGGAACTCATTATGTTTTTTATGAGAAGGAATTACAAATTAGAAAATATCACAAATTTAGATAAATCAAGACCCATTCCTCAGAAAATCTCAAAACTTTACAAATAAATTTTTACTATAGCCACTGCCCAATTTTTTATATTTTTGTGATAACACAGAACACTGAGTTTTCTTTAAACATTGTATTTACCAAAAATTATTTCCAAAATCAGAAGCCAAGCATCTAGCAAATTTTATAAATAGCTTTGTTTTGGCCACTTTACAGACTCTCTTCATTGATACCATTTGATTTATAAAACTGGAGTGATTTGTGCCACAAACTGTAATGTTTTGCCTGCACTGGGTTATACACAGCTAAAAATATATCTGTCCTCTGTAGCATCTTCTGCACTAGCTGTACAGCTTAGAAAATCCAGCATATTACTCACAGTTCAGAAACTGAAATCTGCATACAGAAGAACCATCCAGTTAGTCAGAAAAGCTTCATTCTACCATCACATAAAATATCTACTCATTACATATTCTGGCTTCTCTAAAACAAAAGTGATATGCTGCGTGTATGTGTGTGTGTGTGTGTGTATGTGTGGCCTTCCATCAGACTGTAACAAAGGATTTATAGAAAGTAGGTCACTGAAATTAGGTGAACAGAGCAACTGAGATCATATGGAGGAAAAAAATTCCATCAGTTTTGAGCAGTCATTTTATGGCAAAATTTACCTGGAACTGTAGCATTTCTAGGCGTCGGTCAGTGAACTCAAACAGAGCCAATGTTGTCCTGGTCATGCACAGTGAATTGACCATGAAAGTGGCCATGTCTGCTGTTCCCAAACCGCTGGCAGACACAGTGCACATCTGGAGGAGAGGGTCCAAGACGCAGGATAACACCTATGAAAGGAAAGTTATATTAAACTCCCCCCAGCTAGCGATGCAGCCTGGGTCAATGACACTCACAATGAGTGTCAAACTAACCAGAAGGGGCCAATTTACAGAAGCACCTAAGAAAAAGATTAAATGGTAAAAAAATCATAATAGTTCTTAAAACAAGCATCAATGAATAAATACTTTGTAAATTAAACAGAAGTGGTTTAATATTTGAGGGAAAACTTAATTGTCAAAATAATATTGTTTATACCATGCCAGAATTTCCACTGAACGTACAACAGAAGAATGATAAGCAATCATTAAAAATGAATTTAGAACATACTTGCACAAAATCAGCTTGGCGGGCATCTAATGGTATGACTGAAGAATCATGAGATGCCAGAACTTCACGCAACAACATGAGTGTCTGATTTAATGCAGAACTTGGTCCAAGATCAGGTGGTGGGAGCTCAACCTAAAGGGAAGAATGCTTTATCACTGTTTATGTTTTCCCCTCTGTATTTTAAGGTGTATGTAAATTCCAAGTCACAATAAAATAATATATAAAAGATGTAAAACATGAGCTGACCCATTACTAAGTCTATAGTTTATCAATAGTTTGTTATACTAATCAGCACACAAAATAACAGAAAATTTTTGTTAGATTATTTCAGAATAAGTATATCACAATTATAAGTACAGAATTTGTACTTCTAAAATTCAAAAAAATGTGAGAAAACTTACTGGTCTTTGAATTGTATAGTTACACTGACATGTGGATTTGTAATGGCCTAGTGTTTAGTTTTTTAGACCGAGTCATAAGAAAAAAGCAATCAAGAGACAGCAGTGCCACAACTGTAATATAACTGAGACTCATTACCCATCACAGGCCAAAACCTCAGACTCTGGTTCAGTGTGTACAGGTTCAGGCCCTAGGAGTCTGCCCTTCAGCAAGAGCCCAGGCAATTCCCTGAGACAGGTTCATGGGCTACGCACATCACACATGTACACAGTGTAACAGTGTCACTGATTGTAGGCACTGGAGGTAAAGAGATCCATTTTACATATGAATCTACCACTTAGTAGTTGTGTGCCTTGGAGAAGTTATTTGACTCGTCAGACCTTCAGAGGGATCCAGAAGGGTTCAGTGGGATCACAGAATCTCAGCTGCTGAGAAGAGTGCTTGGAACTTACTAACCGGACAGAATGCCAAGCCCATCACCCTTACTTGCTTACCTCGACAGCCAAGAAGAGGTGCCCATGAACTTTTTGAAAAACACTTTTCAGAGTACTTAAAAGATTATTATAGTCAGATTTTGTAAATGAAACAACACTGAGTACCCTGAAGTCCACATAAGAAACTTCAGTCTTACATCGGGTAGACAGAAAGGCATAAGAATTTTCAAGTGTCAGATCTGTATTAAGAATGTTTTATGTATAAAAGTTAAAGCATAAGAGACATCAGCAGGAATGGTGTAATAATGACTTCTGAAAATCCTCCCTCCTTCATAAAGGCAACAAAAAACAAAATGTATGAGACATGCAAACGAACAGAAAAATACAGGCCGTGCACATAAAGAGTCAAAAGGAATTTCCCTGAGGAAACCCAGACACTGAAATTACTAGCCCAAGCCTTTAAATACGATGTTTTAAATATGTTCAAAGAACTAAAAAGCAGAGACTGGCAGTGCACTTCCAGTTAATGAATTTAGTTAATTAACTAAAGGGAATTATCAGAATAATGTCTGATCAAAAAGAGAATATCAAATAAAAAGAGAAAAATGATAAAAAGAAAACTAACCAAACAGAAATTTTGGAATTGAAAAGCAAAATAACTAAAATGAAAAATTCACTACAGGGAATCAACAGCAGATTTAAGTAGGAAGAATACAAAATCAGGACACTTGAAGACAGGTCAATGAAAATCATCCAGTCTGAGGAAGAGAAAGAAAAAAGAACTTAAAAAAATTAACAGTTTCAGAGAACTATGGGATGCCACCACAACATAAGTACAAGAGGGAGCGCAGAAAGACCATATGAAGAGATAATGGCAGAAAACACACAAATTTGATTTAAAAAAAAACATTAATTTAAACATCCAACTAGCTCCACAAACTCCCAGTAGAATAAACTTAAAAAGGCCTACACTGAGACACATTATAAACTGTCCAAAGACAAAGAATCGGAAAGCATGAGAGAGAGAAGTAACTCATCCTGAGCTAAGGCTTCTCAGTAAGATTAACAGCTGATTTGCCATCAGAAGACATGGAGAGCAGAAGGCACTGGATGACATATTCAAGGGCTGAAAGGAAGACTGCCAAAAAAGAATTCTGTATCAGCAAAACTATTCAAGAATGAAAAAGAAACTAAGACAGTCCCAATAAACAAAACCAAAAATTCTTCACTATCAAACCTTCTCTACAAGAAATATTAAAGGGACTCCTTCAGGATAAAACAAAGGGACACTAGACAGTAGCTCAAATTTGCACAAAGGAAAAAACACTAGTAAGGTTTCTGACATAGGTAAACAAAAAAGACAGTATTAATGTACTTTCTGCTTGTAACTCCTTTTTTTCCCTGCCTAAAAGAAAACTGCATGAAGCAATAATTATAAATATATGTTGATGACCATACAATGTAGAAAGATGCGATGTGTAACAATAACAGCATAAAGGAAGAAGAGAACTGGGCTATTCAGGAGCAAAGCTTTCGTATCCTATTGCAAGTAAGCTGATGTTAACTGAACTTGACTGTTATAAATTAAGATGGTAATTTTAATTCCCAGGGCACCATTAAGAAAATAACTATCTACTGTATGTACGTATACACACACACACTCACATATGTTTAAATAATAAGGGAATTAAAATAATATAAACGGAAATATTAACACAAAAGAAGGCAGTAATGGAGGAACAGAGGAACAAAAACAACACAAGACATACAAGAACAAAGAACAAAATGGCAGACATAAATCCTACTTTATCAGCAATTAAATTAAGCATGACCAAAAGCAGCAGAGGCTGACAGATGCATAAAAAACAAACAACAAAAACATGACCCAACCACATGCTATCTTCAGGAAACATATTTAAAGACAAAAACAGACTGAAAGTGAAAAGATGAAAAAAGATATACCTTGCAAACAGCAACCAAAATAGAGTTAGAGTAGCTATACAATTTCAGATAATACAGACTTAAAAGACAAAAATCACTACTAGAATCAAAGGACATTTTATAATATTTACTATTAAAAGGTATAACAAGTATAAACATCTAACAACAAAGCCCCAAAACATATAAAGCCAAAACTGACAAAATTGAAGGGAAAACACTCCTTGTGAAGAAACAGTTATTTCGTTTCATACCTCCCTCAGTTTTCTTTTTCTACAAGTTGAACTAAGAAAAACGCCAGAATATGAAGTCATCTTTATAAAAGCATTTTCTATCCATTCAACCAATTTAAGAAGATCCAGAATGTTATTAAACTGATGGTAATAATGAGAATTAATGCTATTTCTAAGGGGGTGGCTTTTTAAAAACTCTCTTTTGGTGCTTTTCTGCATGGTTTGAATTCTTTATAATAAGTATATGCAGATCAGCTCTACAAAAATAGAGTGAAAAGTAACAACTCATTTCTTAGGAAGCCAATGGACAATAAGCATTCTAATGGTCCAATCAGGGCACATTTTGGCATATTAGTGTCATTATATATGGAAAATGTACAAAAATATTCATATAAAGTTGGCTTCTGCATGGAGAAATGGGACCAACAAGTGCAGTATTAGAGATCTTCCCCATCCCCATCCTGCACCATCTCTGCCTAGTCCACCCCAAAGGTCTCCCAGGTGGTCTCCTTACTTCCAAATTTGTTACCATCTTGACCTTCTACTGACCATACAGCAGCCACAATGTTCTTTTTAAGATGCTTTAACCACAAATAAATAAAAAGAGCTCAGACCCTCTTATTAAATCCTTTAATAGTCAATGGCTTACCCTGGCACTTAAAAACCAAATGCCTTAGAGGCATGTGGACAGTTAGCATTTAAAATCAACTGTATGCTTGGTATAGGCTACCAACAAATACATGTAAAATAACATTTAAAAAGCAAAACAAAAACATATAGAAAGCAAAACATTTTTAAAACTAGCATCAAGAAGCCCTCAAGTACCTAAGAATAAACTGAATAAAAGATGTGCAAGGCCAAAAACACTATAAAAGATGAGAGAAACTAAAGATGCCCTAAATAAATGGAGAACTATATGATGAATTAGAAAACTATCATTAAGACGTCAATTTCTCTCAAATGAATCTACATATTCAACATAATCCAAACCCAAATCCCAGAAAGTTCTTTTACTTTGAAAATTGACAGGTGATTCTAAAAATCAATATGGAATTGCAAAAATCTTAAAATAGCCAATGCAATACTATGAAAAATACAGCCAAAACTTAAGGATTTACAATTGTTAAGACAGAGTGGTATTGGTGCAAGGATATACACAACGATCGGGGCAGTATTAAGTCACAAAACAAATCCAAACACATACGGTCATATGATTTAAGATGACTGTCCTGCAGTTCAGTGGAAAAGGGCTCCTTTACAGTAAGTGGTGTTGGATCAACCAGACATCCATGTGGAAAACAGTAACCCTGACCCCTGCACCTCACATCATACTCAAAAATTAATTAGAGATGGATCAAGACCTCAACGGAGAAGCTAAAGCAATCAAGTTTCTTGGAAACACGGGAGAAAACCTTGATGACCTCGGGATGGGAAAAGATTAAATGAAGAACCATCAAGTAAAGGATCTGTGTGCAGAACTGAATCAACACCAAGGACTCTGCTCATCAGAATGCACCATTAAGAGAGTGAAAAGACATGTCAAAGTTGGGAAAAAATATCTGTAATGCTCATTACCCTGTAAAGGACTTGTATCTAAAACATGTTTTTTAGAACTCATAAATCACTAAGAGAAACAGAAAACTGGTGACAGACTTCAAAATACATTTCACAGGAGTATATCCAAAAACTCCAATCATGAGAGCTGTTCTACATCATTAGCCTTCAGAAAAGTGCAAATCACAAATGCAAAACACCACCACACGACTTCTGCCACGGCTGAGACAGGAAAGGCCAACATACCAAGTGCTGAAGATGTGGAGTAACTGGGACTCCCACACATTCCGGGTGGAGTAAACTGGTACAGCCACTCTGCAAAAATGCCTGGCAGTACTTGCTGAGGCTGTCGACCCTGTCGCCCAGATATTCCACTCCCGGGTACACACAGAGAAATGAAAACACGTTCAACAAACACCCAGAATATTCACAGGCACTTTACACACAGGATCTAAGAACTGGAAACACTCAAATGTTCATCAATAAACTGTGGTGCATTTCTATAATGGAATTATAAAATGAACTGCTGCGATACACACCATGGATGAATCTTACAGATAAAATGTGGAAGTCAGACCCAAGAATTCAACTGAATCAATCTATTTATGTAAACTTGAATAGCACACAAAACAAGCAACAGAAGCCAGATAGTGATCTCTCCTTTGGAGGGCCCTGACTCGGGGCATAAAGAAGCCTTCTGAGGTGCTGGAAATATTCTGTATCTCCATCTGGTTGGTAATTAATGAACAAACACAAATACAAAATTCCAATGAATTGTACACTTAAAATTGGTGTACTGTTGAATTTCCACTTAAAAAGAAAGCTTCGTTGATATTTTTTATTTCTTTTCTGAAAATATTGAGAATCAATGATGCTTTATAAAAAATTCAAAGTTCATACAGAGACTGACTTCATTCGGCATACTATCCTCAAAGTCTATCCAAGCTGCAGCACGTCAGAATGTCCCTCCTTTCTAAGGTCGAGCAGCGTCTCACTGCATGAACATCCCGTTTTGCTTTCGCATTCATCCACTGACGGGCACTTGGGTTGGGTTCACACTTCAGCTGTTGTGAATGATGCTGTGATGAACACAGCTGTACAAACATCTCCAAGACCACCTGTAATCCTTTTGGATATATATCCAGAAGTGGAATTGCTGGATCATATGATACTATTTTTAACTTCTGGAGGAACGACACAGTTTTCCACAGCAGGAATACTATTTAACATCCCCATTTTCTCAAGGGTTCCAATTTCTCCACATTCTTGCCAACATTTTTTTTTCTTGATAGTAGCAATCCCAATGGGTGTAAAGTGGTATCTTCCTGTAGTTTTGATTTGTATTTCCCTAACAATTAGGGATGTTGAGCATCTTTCCTTGTGCTTTATGGACCATTTGTGTGCTTTTTTGGAGGAATGTCTATTCAAGTCCTTTGTCCATTTTTGAGTAAGGTTTTTTGTTATTGATACTCAGGCATTCTGGGTATTAATCACTTAACAGCTGACACACAGTTTGCAAATATCTTCTCCCTTTCTGTGAGTTACCTAACTCTGTTGACAGTACCTTTTAGCACACGAAATCTTTTAATTTTTTATAAAGTCCAATTTGTCCATTTTTCCTTTTGTTGCCTTTCTTTGGTGTCATATCCAGGGCATCACTACCAAAGGCAATGTTGGAAAGCTTTGGTCCCATGTTTTCTTTTACACGTTTTATAGTTTCATGTATACACTTAAGTCTTTGGTCTATTTTGAGTTAATTTTTGTTTACTGTGTAATATAAGGGTCCGGCTTCATTATTTTGCATGTGGCCATTTAACCAGCACCATCTGTCACAAAACAATGTCCTTCCCCTACTGAATGGTCTTGGCACCTTTGTCAAAAATCGCTTGACCATTCTTGTGAGGGTTTACTTCAGTGCTCTCTGTCGTATCTTTCTGCCAGGACCACACCACAGCTGACCCTTGAACAACACTGTAACTGTGTGGATCCACTCATGTACAGATTTTTTTTTCAATATATACATATACTGGAAAAAATCTTGGAACTCTGAAACTTTTCTGGGTTTCCCCTGAGATTCCACCTGATTCTTCTAATTTTGCAAGAAGTTGATAAGTTGAAAACTGTGTGTGGTTCCTCCAGAAGTTAAAAATAGTATCATTGATATTTTGACAGGGACAGCACTGATTTTGAAACTGTTTTAGATAGTATTGACATTTTAATAGTAAGTCTTCCAATCCATGAACGCTGCATGTCTTTTCATTTATTTATATCTTATTTCTTTCAGCAACATTTTCAGTACAAGTTTTTCATCTCCTTGGTTAAGCTAATTCTTAAGTATTTCATTCTTTCTGATGCAATTGTAAATGGAATTATTTTTGTAATTTCCTTTTAGAATTGTCCTCTGTTCATGTACAGAAATGCAGCTGGATTTTGTGTGTATCCTGCTACTTTGCCAAATTCATTCATTACTTCTAATAGTCTTTTTGGTGGAATCTTTAGGGTTCTTCTACATATAAGATCATATCACCTAAAAACAGATAATCTTACTTCTTTCTTTCCAATCTGGATGCCTTTTATTTCTCTTTCTTAAGTAACTGCTCTGGCTAGAATTTTAATACCACGCTGACTCAGAGTGGCAAACTCCGGGTCTCTCACTGATTATGACAGCTATGGATGGGTTTTCATATGTAGCATTTATTATGTGGAGGTAATTTTTCAATTCCTAGCTTGGTGAATGTTTTTATCATGAATTTTTGTCAAATGTTTTTTCTGCATCAACTGAAAAGATCACCAGTGGTTTTTAATCTCTTTGTTCTTTAATGTGGTAATTACACTGATTGACTTTCAGATGCATTCCAGGAATAAAACCCATTTTGCTTCAATATTCATAGGGATATTGGTCTATGGCTCCCTTTTCTTATAGTTTCTTTTATGTTGGAATGCTGGCCTCACAGAATGAATTAGTAAGTGTTCCCTCTTCATTTAAAAATGAATTCTAACCATCAGATCTAGGACTTTGATTTTGAGGGAAGTTTTTTATTACTGATCAATCAATATATAGATACAGGTCTATTCAAATACTCTAATTCTTCATTATTTCACTGTGTTTTTAGGAACTTGTCCATTTTATCTAGGTTACCCATTTTTTTGGTGTACAGCTCTTCAGTAATGCTCTTAAAATCCATTCTATTTCTGCAGATTTCACAGTCACGTCCCCAGGTTCAATTCTGTTGTTAGTGATTTGAGTCTCCTGCTGTTCCTCAGTCCATCTAGCTAACAGTCTGTCAGTTTTGTTATTTTAAAAGAACCCTATTTTCATTTCATTTTCTTTTTTTTTTATTCTCCACTTCATTTATTTCTGCTCTAATTTTGATTATTGCTTCCTTCCAGATTTGGGTTTATGTGTTATTTCTCTAGTTATTTAAGTTGTAAAGTTAGACTCTTCACTTGAGATCTTGTTTTTTAATGTAAATGAATTTCATACCTAGAAATTTGCTCTCTGACACTGCTTTACTGCACCCCATAAGTTTTGGCAGGTTATTTTCGCTTTCCTTTGTCTCTGAGGAGTCTGCCATTCCCCTGTGGTTCTAACCAATCCACTGGCCGTTGAATCTCTGTGGATGTGTGGGTCATGGGGCCTCCCTTCTGCTTCAGGCGTCTAGTGTCATCCTGTTGTGGTCAGAAAGGGTGACTGGTATGAGACTTGTCTTCTTAAATCTACTGAGATTAATCTGTGACCTAATCTATGGTTCATCCTGGAAAACAAGGCAGACAGATGCCTTTGAGAAGAATGGGTATGCTGTTCTTTTTGGATAAAGTGTTCTGTGTACATTTGTTGGTTTATTTTGTTAAGTCCTCTGCTTCTTATCTTCTGTCTGGTTGTTCCATCTATTAATGCAAATGGAGCCCTAGGGCATCCAGCTGTTAATGCAGATGTGCCCCTTTCTCCCTTCAGTCCCATCACCTGTGCCCTCACATATACTGTGCTGCTCTGTCATTAGGTGAGTAAAGGTTGTAACTGTTGTATCTTGATGCTGTTCTGAGACTTCCATTAACATTTAATTTTATCTTCTTTATCTCTTGAAATCTTTTTTGACTTAAAGTCCCTTTTGTCTGATACTGGTAAAGCCATGTCTGCTCCCTTCTAACTAATATTTGCATGTTACATATTTTTTCTTCCTTTCAATCTATCTGTGTCTTCACACCTAAAGTGAGTCTTTTGTAGACAGTATATAGTTGTACCATGTTTTTCATCCATTCTGCCCATTTCTGACTTTTGATTGGAGACTTTTGATTGACTTTCATTTATTTATACTTAAAAGTACAAATAAGAAGAGACTTAATTCCATCATTTTGCCATTTATTTTTTATATACCTTATAGCCTTTTTTGTCCCTCAACTTCCCACACTACTGACTTCTCTTTAAGTTGATTTTTTGTAGTAAGTTAAACATTTAAATCCCTTTCTCATTTCCTTTTATGTATATTCTTTATCTATTTTCTTTGTGGCTACCATAGGGAATACATTTAACAACCTAATATTTTAACACTTTAATCTGAATATATACCAGCTAAGTTCAATAACATGGAGCTCTTTTACAGCTCCATCCCCACCCACTGGTTGCTGTCACAAAAATACATCTTTATACACTGTGCACCTCAAAATATAAACTGATAATTCTTTTAAATTCATTAGTTTCTTAAATTATATAGGAAAGAAAATAAGGAATTACAAACCAAAGTTATAACACCAGCTTTTACAGTAATAATTTTCTAAAGCTACATTACTCTCTTAAGTCATGTAGAAAACAAAAAGAGTTACAAACCTGTTGTACAATACCCGCTTCTAACTGCCCATGCTTTTCCCTTTATTGAGATCTTTATTTGTTCACACAGCTGTGGGTTCCTGTCTGTGCTTTCACTTCTTCTGCAGGGCTCCCTTAAGCATTTCTCGCAGGACAAGTCTAATGGTCATGAACTCTCAGCTTTTGTTAATCTGGAAATGGCTTAATTTCTCCCTTGTTTTTGAAGGGAGGTTTGTCAGATATAGAACTCTTTTTGGCCATAAGATTTTTTTCTTTGAGCACTTTGAATATATCTGCCACTGCTTTCTGGCCTCCAGTTTCTGATGAGAAATGTGCTGGTAATCTTATGAGACAAGTTGCTTCTCTCTTGCTGATTTCAAGATTCCTTATTTTTGACTTTCAAATTACAATATGATTATGTGCCTTGATGTGGTCTCTCTGAGTTCATCTTACTTTTGTTGATCTTTTTGGATGTTTATATTCACATCTTTCATCAAATGTGGTTAATTTTTCAGTTATTGTTTCATCAAATATTCTTCCTGCCCCTTCCTGGGACTCCTGCAATGCATGTATTTGTCTGTTTTCTGTTGTTCCACAGGTCCCTTGGCCCTGTTTACTATTCTTCAATCTTTTTTCCTTTTTTTCCTCAGACTCAATAATTTCCATGGTCCAATCTTCAATTTCATTGATACTGTTTTCTGCCTACTAAAATGTACCTTTGAATCACTCTAGTGAATCTTTCATTTCAGTTAATGTACTTTTAAACTCCGGAATTTCTATTTGGTTTCTTTTAAAGTTTTGTAACTCTTTACAGATGTTTCCATTTTGTACATACATTACCTTTCTTTTTTCTCCACATCACCCTTTAGTTCTTTAAGCATCTCTAACATGATTGTTTTAAAGTCTCTGTCTAGTAGAACTGCCATCAGGTCATCAGGAATAGTTTCTGATTTCTTTCTTTCCTTTGAATGGGCCACACTTCCCTGTTTCTTTGTACACTTTGTCATTTCTTTACTGGGACCTGATCATTTGAATAAAATAATTTAGTAACTCTGGAAAGCACGTATTTCCCTTTCCCCAAGGTTTGCCATTTTCTGTTACTGTTTCTGGTTTATTTTTAGTTATAGTAACCTGTCTCTGCATCAAGATCAGCAGAGGTGTAAGCTTAAGGTCTTCTCAGGTCTTTTATGAGCCTGTTCCTTTCCCTGGACATGTGCAGCTTCTTCCTAATTTTCCCCATATATACAGCAGCTTCTGAATGTCTGAGTCTTTAATGTATCACTCCCAAAAGGGGAAACGAGAAAAATTAAGTGGCGGAACAAAAGCACTGGCCCTTCAAATCCCCAGAAACTCATTTTAGTGGGAAATGCTTGCAACAGTGGGGGAGGTGCAAAAACAACAGCTGCCCTCCTCTGGTCAGAGCCCAGATTCCCTGAGGTCTGGAGGACCATGCCCTTTCTGCCCACCCTGGCTCCACAAGCTGTGTGCAAGGTGCTCCAGTAAAAGTGCCCAGCTGCCTGCCATGGCTGCGGGTGAGAAATGGGTAGATGTTACTGTGCTAAGAGCTGAAACTGACCAAAACTGGTTACAAATCACCATCCGAGCCTTCCTCTAGCAACTGCAATCCTTCAACAGACTCCAGAGATCCGAGACAGTTACATTAGATTCTGCCAGGGCTGTCTAGGTAGTGCATGAGGCAGATTTTGAAGCTTCTGATTTTACCATTTTCCCCCAAAGTTATATATTTTGACCTTGTCACTAGCTACCCTTCTATATCCATTTACTACTTCTACAAACTTTCAATTAATTCTCTTGGGTTTCTGAAGTAGAAAATCATAATATCCATAAATAATCTAATGCCTCCTCCTTTGAAATATTTATATGGCTTATTTATTTATCTGGGCTTTCTAATTTTTAAATGTTACTGCTAAGCATTCATGTCTTGTTATTTCCTGACATAAATAGAATATATACTGCTAGTACTCCTATGTTAATTATGATGTCTGCTGTTAGTTTATCTCTATATGATTACAGTATTTTTACAATCTTATTTACTAAGACTTCCCGCCCTACAATTTGATCAACTACCATGATAATACAAAATTTACTTATTTAACACTGAAGCATTTTTGTTTCCTAAAAATGAAATATTCTTGAATTCCTGGATATTTGGTGATAATATAATGCTGGATTTGACCTGAAGTTATTCTTAACTTATTAACTATTTCAACTTTTTAAAAAACCTGAAGTGGCTGGTTAGCTATTTTCACTTTTGAACTGTCTTTAAAAGGCTTTTATGTCTGTGTTAAATCACCTAAAAGGAACTGGTAAGCTTTCCATGTTTCTCTGTATTCGGGAAAATTACCTGTTCTTCATAGGTGTTAATGAAGCAAGCTACATAACCTGAACTCGGTCTAGCAGCATGTTATCTTTAATAATTTTTCTTCCCTCCACAGTTGCATTCAACTTTCCACCTCTTCTGTATTCATATATAGTCAGTTTATCTTAAAATTGTTCTTTTTATTCAGATTCTTAAGACTTTTTTAGTGTAAGATGACTAAATTTAAAATTTTTTCTTTATTTTGATATTATTAATATACAATTACATGAGCATTATGGTTACTAGACTCCCCCTATTATCAAGTCTCAACCACATACTCCATTACAGTCACTGTCCATAAGTGTAGTAAGATGCTATAGAATCACTACTTGTCTTCTCTGTGTTATACTGCCTTCCCTGTATGCCCACCCCCACTACATTATGTGTGCTAATTGTAATACCCTTTATCCACCTTATCCCTCCCTTCCTACCCATCTTCCCCAGTTCCTTTCCCTTTGATAACTGTTAGTTCATTCTTGGGTTCTGTGAGTCTGCTGCTGTTTTGTTCCTTCAGTTTTTTCTTTGTTCTTATATTCCACAGATGAGTGAAATCATTTGATACTTGTCTTTCTTTGCTTAGCTTATTTCACTGAGCATAATATCCTCTAGCTCCATCCATGTTGTTGCAAATGGTAGGATTTGTTTTCTTCTTAGGGCTGAATAAAATTCCATCGTGTATATGTACCACATCATCTTTATTCATTCACCTACTGATGGACACTTAGGTGGCTTCCATTTCTTGGCTATTGTAAATAGTGCTGCAATAAACACAGAGGTACATATGTCTTTTTCAAACTGTGCTGCTGCATTCTTAGGGGAAATTTCTAGAAGTGGAATTCCTGAGTCAAATGGTATTTCTATTTTGAGTTTTTTGAGGAATCTCCATACTGCTTTCCACAATAATTGAACTATTTTACATTCCTACCAGCAGTGTAGGAGGGTTCCCCTTTCTCCACTTCCTTGCCAACATTTGTTGTTTGTTGTTTGTGTTTTGGATGGTGGCCATCCTAACTGATCTGAGGTGATATCTCTTTGTGGTTTTAATTTGCATTTCTCTGATGATCAGCGATGTGGAGCATCTTTTCATGTGCCTATTGGCCATCTGAATTTCTCCTTTGGAAAAGTGTCTGTTCAGCTCCTCTGCACATTTTTTAATTGGCTTACTTGATTTTTGTTTGTTGAGGTGCATGAGCTCTTTATATAATGTGGATGTGAAACCCTTATCAGATATGTCATTTATTGATATATTCTCCCATACTGTAGGATGTCTTTTTGTTCTATTGCTGGTGTCCTTTGCTGTACAGAAGCTTTTTAGCTTGATATAGTCCCACTTGTTAATCTTTGGTTTTGTTTCCCTTGCCTGGGGAGATATATTCATGAAGAAGTTGCTAATAGTTATGTCCAAGAGATTTTTGCCTATGTTTTTTTCTAAGAGCTTTATGGTTTCATGACTTACATTCAGGTTTTTGGTCCATTTTGAGTTTACTTTTGTGTATGGGGTTAGACTATAATCCAGTTTCATTCTCTTACATGTAGCAGTCCAGTTTTGCCAACAACAGCTGTTGAAGAGGCTGTCCTTTCCCCATTGTATGTCCATGGCTCCTTTATCGTATACTAATTGACCATATATGCTTGAGTTTATACCTAGGCTCTCTAGTCTGTTCCATTGCTCTATGGGACTGTTCTTGTGACAGTACCAAATGGTCTTGATTACTGTGGCTTTGTAGTAGAGCTTGAAGTCAGGGAGCGTAATTCCCCGTTTTATTCCTCCTTCTCAGGATTGCTTTGACTATTCGGGGTCTTTTGGGGTTCCATATGAATTTTAGAACTATTTGCTCTAGTTCATTGAAGAATGCTGTTGGTATTTTGATAGGGATTGCATTGAAACTGTAGATTGCTTTAGGCAGGATGGCCACTTTGACAATACTAATTCTTCCTATCCATGAGCACGGGATGTGTTTCCATTTATTGGTATCTTCTTTCATTTCTCTCATGAGTGTCTTGGAGTTTTCAGAGTATAAGTCTTTCAATTCCTTGGTTAGGTTTATTCCTAGGTATTTTATTCTTTTGAATGCAATTGTGAATGGAATTGTTTTCTTGATTTTTCTCTCTGCTAGTTCACTGTTAGTGTATAGAAATGCAACAGATTTCTGTGTATTAATTTTGTATCCCGCAACTTTGCTGAAGTCTGATATTAGATCTAGTAGTTTTGGAGTGGATTCTTTAGGGTTTTTTATGTACAATATCATGTAATCTACAAAGAGGGACAATGACTCCTTCCTTACCAATCTGGAGGCCTTTTATTTCTTTGTGTTGTCTGATTGCCATGGCTAGGACCTCTAGAGAACTATGTTGAATAAAAGCAGGGAGAATGGGCATCCTTGTCTTGTTCCCAATCTTAAAGGAAAAGCTTTCAGCTTCTCGCTGTTATGTATATTGTTGGCTGTGGGTTTGTCATATGTGGCCTTTATTATGTTGAGGTACTTGCCTTCTATACCCATTTTGTTAAGAGTTTTTATCATGAATGGATGTTGAATTTTGTCGAATGCTTTTTCAGCATCTATGGAGATGATCATGTGGTTTTTATCTTTTTGTTGATGTAGTGGATGATGTTGATGGATTTTCGAATGTTGTACCATCCTTGCATCCCCGGGATGAATCCCACTTGATCATGATGGATGATCTTTCTGATGTATTTTTGAATTTGGTTGGCTAATATTTCGTTGAGTATTTTTGCATCTATGTTCATCAGAGATATTGGTCTGTAATTATCTTTTTTTGTGGTGTCTTTGCCTGGTTTTGGTATTAGAATGATGTTGGCCTCATAGAATGAGTTTGGGAGTATGCCCTCTTCTACTTTTTGGAAAACTTTAAGGGGGATGGGTATGAGGTCTTCACTAAATGTGTGATAAAATTCAGCAGTGAAACCATCTGGTCTAGGGGTTTTGTTCTTAGGCAGTTTTTTGATTACCAATTCAATTTCTTTGCTGGTAATTGGTCTATTCAGATTTTCTGTTTCTTTCTGGGTCAGCATTGGAAGGTTGTATTTTTCTAGAAAGTTGCCCATTTCTTCTAGGTTATCCAGTTTGTTATCATACAATTTTTCATAGTATTCTCTCATAATTCTTCATATTTCTGTGGTGTCCGTAGTAATTTTTCCTTTCTCATTTCTGATTCTGTTTATGTGTGGAGACTCTCTTTTTTTCTTGATAAGTCTGGCTAGGGGTTTAATTATTTTATTTTCTCGAAGAACCAGCTTCTGCTTTCATTGATTCTTTCATTGTTTTATTCTTCTCAATTTTATTTATTTCTGCTTTAATTTTTATTATGTCCCTCCTTCTGCTGACTTTGGGCCTCATCTGTTCTTCATTTTCTAGTTTCATTAATTGTGAGTTTAGACTGTTTATTTGGGACTGTTCTTCTTTCCTGAGGTAGGCCTGTATTGCAATATATTTCCCTCTTAGTACAGCCTTCGCTGCATCCCACAGATTCTGTGGTGTTGAATTACTGTTGTCATTTGTCTCCATATAATGCTTGATCTCTATTTTTATTTGGTCATTGATCCATTCATTATTTAGGAGCATGTTATTAAGCCTTCATGTGTTTGTGCCTTTTTTATTTTCTTAGAGTAATTTATTTCTAGTTTCATACCTTTGTGATCTGAGAAGCTGGTTGGTACAATTTCCATCTTTTTTAATTTACTGAGGTTCTTTTGTGGCCTAGTACATGATCTATTCTTGAAAATGTTCCATGTGCACTTGAGAAGAATGTGTATCCTGTTGCTTTTGGATGGAGTGTTCTGTAGATGTCCATTAGGTCCATCTGTTCTACTACATTGTTCAGTGCCTCTGTCTCTTTATTTAATTTCTGTCTGGTTGATCTGTCCTTTGGAGTGAGTGGTGTGTTGAAGTCTCCTAAAATGAATGCATTGCATTCTATTTCCCCCTTTAATTCTGTCAGTATTTGTTTCACATATGTAGGTGATCCTGTGTTGGGAGCATAGGTGTTTATAATAGTTATATCCTCTTGTTGGACTGACCCCTGTATCATTATGTAATATCCCTGTCTCTTGTTACTTTCTTTGTTTTCAAGTCTATTTTGTCTGATACAAGTACTGCAACTCCTGCTTTTTTTTCCCTATTAGTTGCATGAATTATCTTTTTCCATCCCTTTACTTTCAGTTTGTGCACGTCTTTTGGTTTGAAGTGAGTCTCTTGTAGGCAGCATATAGATGGGCCTTGTTTTTTTATCCATTCAGTGACTCTACATCTTTTGATTGGCGCATTCAGACCATTTACATTTAGGGTGATTATTGATAGGTATGTACTTATTGCCATTGCAGGCTTTAGATTTGTGGTTACCAAAGGTTCAAGGGTAATTCCCTTACTATCTGACAGTCTTAATTTAACTCACTTCGTATGCTATTACAAACAGAACCTAAAGATTCTTTTTCTTTCCTCCTTTTTCTTCCTCCTCCATTCTTTGTATGTTATGAATCATATTCTGAACTCTTTTTCTATCCCTTGGGTGACATCTATTTAGTCTTAGGAATACTTCCATCTATAGGAGTCCCTCCAAGATGCACTGTAGAGGTGGTTTGTGGGAGGTAAATTCTCTCAGCTTTTCTTTATCTGAAAATTAATCCCATCTTCAAGTTAAAATGAAAACCTTGCTGGATAGAGTATTCTTGGTTCAAGGCCCTTCTGCTTCATTGCATTAAATACATCATGCCACTCCCTTCTGGCCTGTAAGGTTTCTGTTGAGAAGTCTGATGATAGCCTGATGGGTTTTCCTTTGTATGTGATCTTTTTTCTCTCCCTAGCTGCTTTTAAAAGTCTGTCTTTATCCTTGATCTTTGCCATTTTAATTATTATATGTATTGATGTTGTCTTCCTTGGGTCCCTGCTTTGGGAGACCTGTGCACCTCCATGGCTTGAGAGACTATCTCCTTCCCCAGATTGGGGAAATTTTCAGCAATTACCTCCTCAATGACACTTTCTATCCCTTTTTCTCTCTCTTCTTCTGGTACTCCTATTATGCGACTAGTGTTCCGTTTAGATTGGTCACACAGTTCTCTCAATATTCTTTCATTCTTAGAGATTCTTTTTTTTCTCTGTGCCTCAGCTTCTTTGTATTCCTCTTCTCTAATTTCTATTCCATTTTCCATCTCTTCTACTACTTTTATTCTGGTTTTAAATCGCTCCATTGTATGTTTGATTTCAGATATGGAATTTCTTAATGATTGAGTCTCCATTCTAAATTTGTTCCTGAGTTCTTGAATATTTTTCTGTACCTCCATAGGCATGTTTATGATTTTTATTTTGAACTCTTTCAGGAAGATTGGTGAGTTCAGTTTCATTTGGTCCTTTTCAGGGGTTTGTAGGATTTTGGTCTGTACCATGTTCTTTTGACATTTCATATTTCTGTGTAGTGCCCTCTATTGCCCAGAAGTTCTAGTCTCTGGAGCTGCTCAGCCCCTAGGGTGAGGTTGGGGGACATAGGGGAGTAGAGCTAGTGCCTGGGGTGAGGAAAGATCTGTTTCCTGACACCTGTCTGCCCTGCATGTCTCCAGTATCACAGCCAATAGGCTGAGCACACAGGTGTAATCCTCTGTGCTTGGCATCTCTAGCTGTTGTAGGTGAGGCTTCTCTCTGGCTGGCCTGACACCAGAGCAGTGACTGCTTGGGAGCCGGTGCTGTCAGCCAGGAGGAAGGCTTGGCAGGCTGTGCATAACAATGGGGGGGCCTTGGAGCTGAGTAGCCAGTCAGGGGTATGGAGCACCTGAAGCTCCCCAAAGTTCCCAACCTGCTGGGCAGAGCACGCCCAGACAACCTTGTCACCCTATCCCTTCTCCCACACTGCAAGCTCCATGCAAACCCCGTGCCTTCAGCAGCCTCTCACTGCTAAGAAGCCTCTCAGACCGCATGCCTTTCCCTTGTCTCAGAGTGGCCGGGTGTGGATCCCATCCTCCACAAACGTCTGGAATCTGTCTCTCAAGCACTCCGCCTGTCCCAGCTCCCCATCCACCAGAGCACCAATGTAGGTTTCTGCTTGCAAAGCAGATCTCCAGGGCTAGGTGTTCAGCAGTCCCAGGCTTCCACCCTCTCCCCCCCTCCATTTCTCTTCCTTCCGCTGGTGAGCTGGGGTAGGGGAAGGGCTCGGATCCCACCAGATGAAGGCTTTCATAAGTTACCCTGTTTTGTGAGGTCTGCTCTGTTTGTGAGATCTGTATGCAGTCTGGTGCAGCCTTCTTTCCTGTTGCTGTTCTAGGGTTAGTTGTATTAACTATATATTCACACTATCTGTGGTTTTGAGAGGAGTTCTCTGTCTCACCTCCCACGCCACCAACTTGAGATGACTAAAATTTTAATATGGCATTCTCTAATAAATTTTAATCCTCATCTCTATTATTGCTAATATCTAATGTTATAATTTAAAATTTTTACTTTGGTTAAAGAATTGCTAAAAGGTTGTCAATTTGTTAATCTTTTCAAAAAATAATCATTATCTCCTGTTATTTAATTTTCATTGAACTTTAATTCCATCTTTCCTTTTACCATTCTGTTTTCTTGTCGTCCTTCAAACTTCATAGCAAGAGTGCATATTAGTACATTGTACTTTCAGTCATCAGCCTATATGTTTCCAGCTGGGACAGCTTTGGGTAATACGTTCTTCCACATGCTTTTCCACATACTATATCCTGGCTCCTGTCCTGACCACGTGACTAAGTCAGGGATCATCTACAGGTTGTCAAAAACACCATGCCTGGTGTCCTTGTTTTCTAGAACTCTTCATACAGTGTTGCTGTTAACCACACCTCCTTCCGAAACTCTACCCTCTGGGCTTTTCTGATGAAACACGTTTCCTCATTTTTCCTCTGTCTCTCCAGTTATCCTCCCTCAGCATCCTACCATGGGTGGGCATCTTTCCTCCTATGTGTTTCCAAGACTGTCCTGAGAACTCTACTCTTATTAAACATGACTCCTAGTGACCTCACCCAAATATATCAATTTAACTATCTTTTATGTACAAAACTCTCTGAACCCAAAAATGTACAGCTCCATACTAGATGGGACCAACTGCACAGGGACACACCACAGCACTGTAACTTGTCTTACTTGGACACCACCACCTTCGTCCCCCAGATTTTACCCTTTCTGTATTCCAGATACTTGTGATTAGTATTAATAACCCCAGGTTGGTAACCTAGGAATTACTTTAGTCTCCTCCTTCTCATTTACCCATATTCAGTTACCAAGTTTTGAAAATTTACCTTTACTCCTCAAGAATATATCCCTTCATGGCTTTCCTGAGTCTTTGACTTGGATCATGTTTTTATAAAAACTACTTTGATACCCCTTAATTTTCCTGTCTGCAACGTGGCCTCTCTCCTATCTACATGCCACACAACTTTCCAAGTGACTTTTTAGTAAATGAAAAATTTGTTTAATGGTGACTCACAGCTTGTGTTCTAGCATATTCTATTTGTTTTCTCTTAGGATGATCCTGACCCACATCCTTTTTCCCCTACCTAAACCTAACATCCTTTAAAGCTCAAGTCTGGCACTTGTTGGTTCCTATATATATGCCTCCCTTTTGTGCTACCATACCACCTTGGACACATGTAGTTCATAAAACATGAATGTACCATAATGAGTAATTCATCGGACTATTTTCCACTATAGGAGAACAAACCTGAGGCCAACAGGTTGCTTGCCTTTGTTTATGTTCAAAGTTTGTATCATGTATGAATAATTTTAGAAGAATTCTAAGAACTTATATGAACAAACACACTCACACACAAATTGACTGTTTAGCAAACTTCTGGGGCAAAACAGGAAAAATGTAAGATAAATACTCCAGCTGCCAATTCATGTTGCTTTTCCAAAAGATTTTGAGTTGTGCATAGCTCCTATTAAGGCTTTCCTGAGCTCAAGAATATAAAAATTAATAGGCTGTCTATATTGGATTGCTACTGACTGTTCTATTCTTTATTACAGAATCTGTGCCTCATATAGCCAGCCTATCTGACAGAGCAGTATGATTAATAAAACAAGCCAGCATGATGACTGTCATGTATCCTTGAAAAACTTGAGTCCTCAAATAATGAAACAAAAATAAAGAGGAATTTGATTGTTTAAACTCATTCTGTAGGGTCCTACCACAATACACAGCTCAATTTAAAATATTATCTCTCATAGAACTCTCAGGTTTTTGTTGCTGTTTACTTAGTTTTTTGGGGAGTATTTATCTTGTTTGCTTTCATAATTAATTATAGTATATAACTTAAAGGAGCATAAATTCCATAAGGACAGAGCTGGACCACCAGACAGTAAAAATACAAGCAAGCTGTTTAGAAAAAAACTTAGTAAGAGTTCATTTTCCAATCTGTATGTTATCTTAGCTCCAACCTAAATATAGTAAGTTTACTTTAATTACAGATATTTGGCTATAGAAAAATGGCAGTGAAACGAGGACTTGAGATTCTATCTAAAATGATGACTCAATGCTGTAGTGTTCCAGGAAAGGACTCTACACCCAGAACCAGTAAACCATCTCAGAATGAACTGTGCTGTTCACAGGAAGAACTCAAAAGAACAAGTGTGTATGGAATGGGAAAAAATCATAACCAAGGTAAAAGCAGTAACATGACATTTTCAAGTGGAAAAGTTTCACAGTCATATAGTTTAAGAATTGCATGTTTCAAACATACCTTGTCCATTAATTTACTTGCATGAAGACTCAAGCTATTGAAGAATATCTTTTTGCTCAGCAAGTGCATTTCTTCAATGGTCGTCAGTAACACAGCTGCACTATTTCCAACAATGCCACTAAGAGCAAAGAGTATTTCAGGTCACAAAACAGGCTAAAACAATTCAGTTCTTTAACCAAGTATAATTTATTTAAAAGATCTAGATTTAAACCAAAGTTTTCTGTAGACTATAACCTGCCAGTTAAAAATAATTTAATTACTATAGCTTCATAAAGAAATGACAGGGTTTTTTTCAAGTTAGGTGATGAACAAACGAAAACAAAGTACATTTTTAATATTACACAATTTGTGTTAGACAAAGTAGGTCAGAACAGATTCATAATATGCAAACCTATGCCTCTACTTTTCCTCTATTACAGCAAATGTATGTTTTGATAATCCAAGTCCTAATTTTAAGGAAGCCATTCCACCAATGTGTCTATTGATAAAACATTTAAATTTTTCAAATTAATACTGAGTTATTCTTTCAACATATTTTTCTTATATTGTATCTGTCAGTTACAATAACCACCATATATTTTTACAGCTGGCCTTCTGTTCCTGATACTGTCATATAGGATGAAAAGTCATTTTTAAAATTTTAATGGACTAATATGGAAACTATATACAGCCTGTCTTACAGTGACATTTGTAATAAAGCTTAAGTGCATGCCATCAACAAAGATATGCAGAATAAAAAAGGAATGCAAATTTTGGAGTCAATGATCATATTTTAGATAACACAACTGGTTCCTAATCAGATTAAGTATTTTTTATTTCTTCTCATCAGTAACAGAAAACTAAAGGTTGAAGAAAAATTTATGTTATTTACATTCAGAATAGGACATTTTACTTTTTATGCCCTATAATACACATACATTATATACAACTGCTTAAGGCCCATGGATCTCTTCTAGTAACAGAAGACTCAAAAATTACACTATGGACCCACACCACTGTGTAAGCTGTACGTGTGGATGTGTACATGTACTTACATCTGGGGAAGCTAGGTCAAAGGAAACGGCAGACATCAAACCACAGCACAAATGACGTGCTTATGATGCATACAGTGGTAGTTCTGCTGGTTACACTCAGTCATGTAAATGGTGAAAAAAAAAACCTCAAACTCTACTCTAACTGAAATGAGCTATCCCGTGGGACTTACTAGCACATTTAACCACTCCTCTTACCTGATTGTATGGTGGTAAAATTTAAGGAGGTTGGAAATTTTATATAACAGAACTGCCCCAGGTTCAGCAACTATTACTTGTTCAATTCGAACCTATTAAAACATGTGAGACAAAATTAAAAATTTCTTAAAAGCATAATTTTTCTTCATTAATCACACATGGTACATACAGCATTAAAAAAGAAAAAAGAATTATTGCAGGAATCACAAAATTCCTTCTGAAGAATTTCTGAATATGAAATCATAGGAGATAGTAAAATAACAGAAACATTTTAATACAGATACTCTACAAAAAACAATTCATCACCTACAGAATTTGGCTCAAAGCAGTTGTTACCAGAGTCAATATGATGAATCATTTTAATGTTTTCCCCAGTATATAATGGAATTTAGTTCAGCACTAAATTGCAAAGCAGCTGTTACAGACCTAAAAACAGGTTATCAGTGAAAATACACTGCTCTACCACCAAATATTCAGAAAAAATGAAAGAACTCTTATCTTTTAACTATTACACCAGGTTGCATTTTATATTAAAGAATAGGAAAACAGACAAATCTTTAATTTTAAGACTACTGGGCCAGTAACAGATCTACTTTAGGGTTAGCATGCCCTGCCTCAAGATTAACTACTGGGAATCTTTCCTAATTAAATTCCACCCCTCAGTGCTCTTTCCCTTACTTTATATTCCCTAATTAATGAATGCTATCTAAACACACTGTTCCACACTTACTTATGAATACTGCATCTGTCCTGAAGCTGCTGCTTACACCGTGTCTTGTTTCCTAACTAGATTCTAACCACAGACATTGTGTCTTCTGCTGCTTTTGTGTCTCTACAAGCATCTGGTACAACAGGATAGACATGACACATGTTTAACAAATGCTTTTGAAAGCTGAAGTTTCTCTGTACTTAGATTTTGGAATATATCATAATGCCAACATATGTGATTTGCTAAAATAGATTTTGTAAATTTATGTACACAACATACAAAAATCTCTTGGATTACAGAAATTAATTGGCCTTTACATTAACCCATTTATGAAACTGATACCTCTTTTGGCATAAGGTAATAGACTAGATAACTACCATGATACTATAAATCATGAATGGTTTTCTGCTGCTTTTGCGTCTTTACAAGCATCTGGTACAACAGTATAGACATGACACATGTTTAACAAATGCTTTTGAAAGCTGAAGTTTCTCTGTACTTAGATTTTGGAACATATCATAATGCCAACATATGTGATTTGCTAAAATAGATTTTATAAATTTACATACACAACATACAAAAATCTCTTGGATTACAGAATTAATTGGCCTTTACATTAACCCATTTATGAAACTGATACCTCTTTTGGCATAAGGTAATAGACTAGATAACTACCATGATACTATAAATCATGAATGGCATCTGAATAATTTTCAAGTTACAATTTCTTTTTACATCTTAATAGTGACTTAAATTATATGTCATAAAATAAAATGTAAAAGTGGTTATTTTCTTAATTTTAATATACTTATTAGGGCAAAATACAAAGGATACTACTTGTAGACAGATGCTCCCTAGTAACACCATCTCAAGTATCTGGCAATCTGCCTTCTAGAATTTTCAGGCATCAAGAAAAGACCCTTCATCTCAACTCTCTTAATAAAGAAAGGAGGAAGAAGGAAAGAAGGAAAGGAAATGAGGGAAGTGCCGGGGGTTAAGAAGAAAGAAAAAATAAAACAACTTTCAGCTCTCACATACACAAAAGTTTTGCTGGGAAGGAGCATCCTTTCGGCCACAATGAAACAAGAGAAAGGCTGCAGTATCGGGACAATTCTGTATGATACACCAGGATGGGCTAGTTTGGCACAGTCTGTTTTATGAGGATTATTCAAGAGGCCAATCATTCTCGGTAAAAGCCAAGGGTCACAGGAAAAATGCCAGGAGAGAAGCCAAACAGCCACAAAGTAAAATAGGGTAAAGGAAACCGAGGCGGCGGGCGGCATCCGACTGAACCACAGTGGGCCGGCAGCGGGGAGCACAGCGGCGGCTCAGGCGTGCACGCTGCTCTCCACAGTACGGGTGCACACGAAGCACCCCATGACCATACCAGAAACAGCACAGATGATAAAGGCAGAAATTTTAAAGCGGCAAAATGGGCTGCAGGCAACCTGACGACAATCTCGGAAACAGATACAAAAGCACAGCGGCTCTCCATTCCGACGTCAGAGAGGCTGGAACCTAAGAATGTGGGCAAGAGGAAGGAGGAGAGACTGTGCGTCTGAAGGGGAGGAGAAGAGGTGGGAGGGAGGGCTGGCCGGACAACGAGCCCCACCCCCTAGCATCAGAGGCGGCCGCCCAGGGCACACCTGCTCCCCAGGGTACCCGAGCGCACGGAGGACACCATGCTGCATGCTGCGGTTCAGCAGTAGGGTCTATTCTCCCTGCCATTATCTTTTTTAACACCTGCCTGCAGAGAACCCACCGTAATTTATGGTCACGACCATTTAACACAGTAAAGTTTTTATTAAGAGACAAAATTTAAGGATAAGAGATTCAAGATGGCAGAGTGAAAGGTGAGACAGAGAACTCCTCCCAAAACCACAAATAGTACGAAAATATAGTTAATTAATATAACTAAACCTAAAACAGCAACAGGAAAGAAGGCTGCACCAGACTGCATACAGACATCATGAACAGACCAGACCTCGTGAAACAGGGAAACGTACCAGAGCCTTCATGTGGCGGGACCCAGGCCCTTTCCTGCCCACAGCTCACTGGTGGGAGGAAAAGAAACAGAGTAGGGAGGGGGTGGAAACCTGGGACTAATGAACACCCAGCCCTGGAGGTCTGCTTTGTGAGCAGAAACCTACACTGGGTTGTGCTCTGGAGGTTGGGGAGCTCGGACAGGCAGAGTGCTTGAGAGACTGACATTCCAGCCGTTTGTGGACAACGGGATCCACATCTAGCCACTCTGTGATAGGGGAAAGGCAGGCGGTCTAAGAGGCTTCCTAACATGGAGAGGGCTGCTGAAGGTGCGGGGTTTCACAGAGCTTGCTGCTCAGGGGAAGGGAGAGCTGGACAAGGCAGTCTGGGCGCGCTCTCCATAGCAGGTTGGGAACCTTGACGGGCTTCAGGGGCTCCATCCCCCGGGCTGGCTGCTCAGCTCCAAGGCCCCCACTGGGACACGCAGCCTGCCGAGCCTTCCTCCTGGCCTGCCTGACAGCACCAGCTCGCGGACCCCAGTCACTCTGCTGGCCTCAGGCCAGCCAGAGGGAGGCCCCGCCTAGAACAGCTAGAGATGCAAAGCAGAGAGGCTTACACCTGTGTGCTTGGCCCCTGGCTCTGATACGGGAGACAGGCACCACAGAAGGGAATCAGGAAACAGATCTTTCCTCCCCCAGGCTCCACTCCCCAATGACCCCAACCTCACTCTAGGGGCTGAGCAGCTCCAGAGACTGGAGCTTCTGGGCAACAGAGGGCACCACGTACAAATATGAAATGTCAAAAGAACGCGATTCAGACCAAAATCTCACAAACCCCAGAAGAAGGACCAAGTAAAACTGAACTCACCAATCTTCCTGAAAAAGAGTTCAAAATAAAAATCATAAACATGCTTATGGAGGTACAGAAAAATATTCAAAACCTCAGGAACAAATTTAAGACAGAGATTCAATCATTAAGAAATTCCATATCTGAAATGAAACATACAATGGAGGGATTGACAAGCAGATTAGATTTAGTAGAAGAGATGGTAAATGGAATAGAAATTAGAGAAGAAGAATACAAAGAAGCTGAGGCACAGAGAGAAAAAAGAATCTCTAAGAATGAAAGAATATTGAGAGAACTGTGTGACCAATCCAAATGGAACAATATTCGCATTATAGGGGTACCAGAAGAAGAAGAGAGAGAAAAAGGGATAGAAAGTGTCACTGAGGAGGTAATTGCTGAAAACTTCCCTAATCTGGGGAAAGAGATAACATCAAGACATATATATAATAATTAAAATGGCAAAGATCAGGGATAAAGACAGACTTTTAAAAGCAGCTAGGGAGAGAAAAAAGATCCCATACAAAGGAAAACCCATCAGGCTATCATCAGACTTCTCAACAGAAACCTTACAGGCCAGAAGGGAGTGGCATGATGGGATGTATTTAATGCAATGAAGCAGAAGGGCCTTGAACAAAGAATACTCTTCCTGGCAAGGTTATCATTTAAATTTGAAGGAGGGATTAAACAATTTACAGATAAGGAAAAGCTGAGAGAATTTACCTCCCACAAACCACCTCTACAGTGCATTTTGGAGACACGCCGATAGATGGAAGGATTCCTAAGACTAAACAGATGTCACCCAAGGGTAGACAAAGAGTACAGAATATGATTCATAACATACAAAGAATGGAGGAGGAAAAAAAAAGTTGTGTTTGTAATAGCATACAAAGTGAGTTAAGTTAGACAGATAGTAAGGGAATTACCCTTGAACCTTTGGTAACCACGAATCTAAAGCCTGCAATGGCAGTAAGTACATACCTATTGATAATCATCCTAAATGTAAATGGTCTGAACACCCCAATCAAAAGACGTAGAGTCACTGAATGCATAAAAAAAACAAGGCCCATCTATATGCTGCCTACAAGAGACTCACTTCAAACCCAAAGATGTACACAGACTGAAAGTAAATGGATGAAAAAAGCTATTTCGTGCAACTAATAGGGAGAAAAAAGCAGGGAGTTGCAGTACTTGTATTAGATAAAACAGACTTCAAAACAAAGAAAGTAACAAGAGACAAAGAAGGACATTACATAATGATACAGGGGTCAGTCCAACAAGAGGATACAACTATTATAAATATCTATGTACCCAACACAAGATCCCCTACATATGTGAAACAAATACTGACAGAATTAAAGGGGGAAATAGAATGCAATGCATTCATTTTAGGAGACTTCAACACACCACTCACTCCAAAGGACAGATCAACCAGACAGAAATTAAATAAAGAGACAGAGGCACTGAACAATGTAGTAGAACAGATGGACCTAATGGACATCTACAGAACACTCCATCCAAAAGCAACAGGATACACATTCTTCTCAAGTGCACATGGAACATTTTCAAGAATAGATCAAATACTAGGCCACAAAAAGAACCTCAGTAAATTAAAAAAGATGGAAATTGTACCAACCAGCTTCTCAGATCACAAAGGTATGAAACTAGAAACAAATTACTCAAAGAAAATGAAAAAGGCCACAAACACATGGAGGCTTCATAACATGCTCCTAAATAATGAATGGATCAATGACCAAATAAAAACACAGATCAAGCATTATATGGAGACAAATGACAACAATAATTCAACACCGCAGAATCTGTGGGACGCAGCGAAGGATGTACTAAGAGGGAAATATATTGCAATACAGGCCTACCTCAGGAAAGAAGAACAATCCCAAATAAACAGACTAAATTCACAATTAATGAAACTAGAAAATGAAGAACAGATGAGGCCCAAAGTCAGTAGAAGGACGGACATAATAAAAATTAAAGAAGAAATAAATAAAATTGAGAAGAATAAAACAATAGAATCAATGAAAGCAGAACCTGGTTCTTTGAGAAAATAAACAAAATAGATAAACCACTAGCCAGACTTATCAAGAAAAAAAGAGTATACATACATAAACAGAATCAGATATGAGAAAGGAAAAATCACTATGGACACCACAGAAATACAAAGAATTATGAGAGAATATGATGAAAAATTATATGGTAACAAACTGGATAACCTAGAAGAAATGGGCAACTTTCTAGAAAAATACCAACTTCCAAGGCTGACCCAGAAAGAAACAAAATCTGAATAGACCAATTACCAGCAATGAAATTGAATTGGTAATCAAAAAACTACCAAAGAACAAAACCCCTAGACCAGATGGTTTCACTGCTGAATTTTATCACACATTTAGTGAAGACCTCATACCCATCCTCCTTAAAGTTCTCCAAAAAGTAGAAGAGGAGGGCATACTCCCAAACTCATTCTATGAGGCCAACATCACTCTAATACCAAAACTAGGCAAAGACACCACAAAAAAAGATAATTACAGACCAATATCCCTGATGAACATAGATGCAAAAACACTCAGCGAAATATTAGCCAACCAAATTCAAAAATACATCAGAAAGATCATCCATCATGATCAAGTGGGATTCATCCCAGGGATGCAAGGATGGTACAACATTCGAAAATCCATCAACATCATCCACTACATCAACAAAAAGAAGGACAAAAACCACATGATCATCTCCATAGATGCTGAAAAAGCATTTGACAAAATTCAACATCCATTCATGATAAAAACTCTCAACAAAATGGGTATGGAGGGCAAGTACCTCAACATAATAAAGGCCATATATGACAAACCCACAGCCAACATTATACTTAACAGTGAGAAGCTGAAAGCTTTTCCTTTAAGATTGGGAACAAGACAAGGATGCCCACTCTCCCTACTTTTAGTCAACATAGTTCTGGAGGTCCTAGCCACGGCAATCAGACAACACAAAGAAATAAAAGGCATCCAGATAGGCAAGGAGGATGTCAAACTGTCCCTGTTTGCAGATGATATGATATTGTACATAAATAACCCTAAAGAATCCACTCCAACACTAGTAGATCTAATATCTGATATCAGCCAAGTTGTAAGATACAAAGTTAATATACAGAAATCTGTTGCATTTCTATACACTAATGATGAATTAGCAGAGAGAGAAATCAGGAAAACAATTCCATTCACAATTGTATCAAAAAGAGTAAAATACCTAGGAATAAACCTAACCAAGAAAGTGAAAGACTTATACTCTGAAAACTACAAGACACTCATGAGGGAAATTAAAGAAGATACCAATAAATGGAAACATATCCTGTGCTCACGAGAGAAATTAAAGAAGATACCAATAAATGGAAACACATCCCGTGCTCATGGATAGGAAGAATTAATATTGTCAAAGTGGCCATCCTGCCTAAAGCAATCTACAGGTTCAATGCAATCCCTATCAAAATACCAACAGCATTCTTCAGTGCACTAGAGCAAATAGTTCTAAAATTCATATGGAACCACAGAAGATCCTGAATAGCCAAAGCAATCCTGAGAAGGAAGAATAAAGCATGGGGAATTATGCTCCCTGACTTCAAGCTCTACTACAAAGCCACAGTAATCAAGACCATTTGGTACTGGCACAAGAAAAGACCCGTAGAGCAATGGAACAGACTAGAGAGCCCAGATATAAACCCAAGCATAGATGGTCAATTAATATATGATGAAAGAGCCATGGATATACAATGGGGAAATAGCAGCCTCTTCAACAGCTGGTGTTGGCAAAGCTATGTGTAAGAGAATGAAACTGGATTATTGTCTAACGCCATACACAAAAGTAAACTCAAAATGGACCAAAGACCTGAATGTAAGTCATGAAACCATAAAACTCTTAGAAAGAAACAGGCAAAAATCTCTTGGACATCAACATGAGCAACTTCTTCATGAACATATCTCCCAAGGCAAGGGAAACAAAACCAAAAATGAACAAGTGGGACTATATCAAGCTAAAAAGCTTCTGTACAGCAAAGGACAGTAGAACAACAGGACATCCTATGGTATGGGAGAATATATTCATAAATGATATATCCAATAAGGGGTTGACATCCAAATTATATAAAGAGCTCACGCACCTCAACAAACAAAAAGCAAATAAGCCAATTAAAAAATGGGCAGAGTAGCTGAACAGAAACTTCTCCAAAGAAGAAATTCAGATGGCCAACAGGCACATGAAAAGATGCTCCACATCCCTAATCTTCAGAGAATTGCAAATTAAAACCACAATGAGATATCACCTCACACCAGTTGGGATGGCCACCATCCAAAAGAGAAACAACAACAAATGTTGGCGAGGATGTGGAGATAGGGGAACCCTCCTACACTGCTGGTGGGAATATAAAATAGTTCAACTATTGTGGAAAGCAGTATGGAGATTCCTCAAAAAACTCAAAATAGAAATACTATTTGAGCCAGGAATTCCACTCTTAGGAATTTACACTAAGAATGCAGCAACACAGTTTGAAAAAGACACATGCACCCCTATGTTTATTGCAGCAGTATTTACAATATCCAAGAAAAGGAAGCAACCTAAGTGTTCATCAGTAGATGAATGGATAAAGATGTGGTACATATACACAACAGAGTATTATTCAGCCATAAGAAGAAAACAAATCCTACCATTTGCAATAACATGGATGGAGCTAGAGGGTATTACGCTCAGTGAAATAAGCCAGGTGGAGAAAGACAAGTATCAAATGATTTCACTCATCTGTGGAGTATAAGAACAAAGAAAAAGCTCAAGGAATAACACAGCAGCAGACTCACAGAACCCAAAAATGGACTAACAGTTACCAAAGGGAAAGGGATTGGGGAGGATGAGGGGGAAGGGAGGGATAAGGGGGAAAAAGGGGTATTATGATTAGCAGACACAATGTAGCGGGGGTGGGGGGGCATACGCGGAAGGCAGTATAACACAGAGAAGACAAGTAGTGATTCTATAGCATCTTACTATGCTGAGGGACAGTGAATGCAATGGGGTTGGGGCGAGTGGGGGCGGAACTTGATAATATGAGTGAATGTTGTGACCACAATGTTGTTCATGTGAAACCTTCATAAGATTGTACATCGATGATACCTTAATAAAAAAAAATTAGTTGCTTATCAATTAGGAGGAAAAAGTTTTTATGTTAATGGAAGGTAAAAGCAAACAGATTACAAAGAAAAATGTTTAAAATTATAACTGCAAAAGAAAATGTTGAAGTTTTTTTTGTCAGCTAACTACTATATCACTGAGAATATTAGATAACTAAATGAGGTCATATAGAAAAGAACTCTCAATAACACTGTGCATAGAGAAAGGAAGGAGGAGTTGCTGGGTCATACGTCACTATCAAGCTATTTGGATGTGTAACGACCAAAGTGAACACATGTTAAATATTCTCTGGAGTATGTGATAAATATTACCACCATGTGGAAGGATTTAAGGTTTCTGTCACTTCAGGAACTAAAAGGATTTTTCTTAATTTTACAATAAAAAATCTTGGTTGGCTTTCTAGTTTCCTTGTTTGCCTTTAAATATCTGAAATTAAAATTTCACAGGGAGTCCCAATAATGTCCTACAATTATTATAAAAATTTTCTGGGCACATACATTCAAATAAGATGAAGGGAGAATTTCTAAGTACATTTTAAAAGAAAGGGAGACTAGCATATAATTTCTTTATATAAGCAGTGGTTGTTATTTTTAACACATTTAACATGGTAACGCTTTCTAGTCAGACCAGGACAGGAAACTCTAAGGTCCATTCCAACCTAGAACAGTATCTTACATAATTACTGAAAAAATACAAAAAGAAAAAGAAGGAATGAATAATATAAGGAACACAGTGCTGTAAGTAGGGGGGGACATAGGGCAGATAAAATATAATTTATTCTCCAGAAGGACTAGGACTTGCATTCAACTATATGCAGTTATAAAAAGGTATGAAAGCGTAGGAAAGACACTTATTTTTATTCTCCCTCTTCTTCTATCTTTCCAATACCTGGTGGTATGCAAAAAGAGCAACATTTACACAAACAGATGATTTTGTCTGAAAATCAAACTATGGCAACTAAATATTTCCTTCTGGAGAAATAAGCAAAATAGTTTTAGAACACTTTGCTATTTATTTACTGAATATGCAACTGAGCCCTAAGATAATCACGTTACAGTAATAATGAAATTTGTAGATATAACCAGTGCCACAAGGTGCGTCATCTAAGATTTCCTTGCCTGGATACAAAATACCAAACAAAATATTAGAAACAAAAATGAGTTTCAAAATTTGGTTCTTAGTAAGAATAGATCACAAAACTTCTGGATTTCAATTTCTATGTCACAACTGAAGTCAATCAACAAAGAAAAGATAACCAGTACTTGCAAAGTATTCTATAAATGTTAATAAAGAAAAATACCATCTGTTGCAGGACTACCAGATATCAGGAACTGCATTTCATCTGCACAGTTTTCTCACTTTATCCTCACAACCACCCTAATGGTAGGTATTCCTGCACAGTCCAAAGTGAACCAATTAACAGGGCAGAAGAGTCAGGCAATTTGAACAAGTCAATACACCTCAGTTTGACTTCAAATTCTGTTCCCTGTGCTATAAACAGTATTGATAGTAACACTGAAGGTTATCATTTATCCTTGGATTTACCATTATTTATTGCTGATTAAAAAATATACTATGCTTGAAGCAATAAAGTAAATGGAGTATGTTCTTAGTAAATCTCTGTGAAGAGTTCATAGATTAGTTATTTCAATTTAACAGACTTTTTCTCAATTAATTAACAAATTACTATGGGAAGAATATGTAAAAAAAAAATTCAATGCAAACTAAGAATATTTCGAATTTTCTTTCTGAAAAAGAAAACTACGATCATTTTTAAATGTCTTTTATTGCCCTATATTAATGTGTTAATAATTTGAGAAAATTACAGCTTGGTTTCAAACACTGAGTTCCTTTAAACTCATATGACTAAGGCAGTAATTTAACCAAACACCATATAACATATATAAAAAAATATTTACCTTTAACGGCCTGCACACACCCTCGGTGATATGTCCAACAACTTCTTGAATATTTTCTTCAACACCTACCATGAATTATGACATAACGGAAAAATTTTTTCCCATGTTACATATTGCTTCACGTAAGTTCAAAAACTTAACCAAAATACATATGCTGAATGGCACTACTAACAAACACTTAAAATAACCATAACAATATTTTATTAAGTTCAGAATTCTTTAGGACATGATTATATTAATATGTGATCTAGACACTTGTTAATTCATTTGCCTCTTAGTTAATGAAATATTACTTCTTTGTGAAAAAGATACATGAGTCACAGGAAAAAAAACTGAAACACATTAACTGAAGGAAGTAAAGTGAAGATGCATTAGCATCTGTTCCACAAACATCTTATTCTAGGCAGTGGTGCTGAGCTCATAAGCTGAGATTATAGATGGAAAACACACTTTGCCATCTCATGGAAAAACTGACTACTAAATGCTGACTATTTATCAAGCTCTGTACTAGAACTTCACATTTAATGCTTGTAACTACCTTCATCTTTACAGATGGAGAAACTGAAGCTTAGAAAAATTAAACCTTTCCATGGAATAACCTATTTCATCTGTTTTCTTCCCACCTTTTTAACATGGTCTCTTTTAGATACTTTACTACAACATCTTTGAGTACATTTTTTTAAACTGGGTAATTAGGATAACAGAAAACAATTTTAACAAGTGCAGACTTTGTTCCTATCTAGCATGTATGCTAAATCTGATCTCACTAACAAAGGGTTAAAAATGAGGCAGTTAAGGCCTGCCACCAGTCTGTCCACTGGCTTCTCTGAAGGTCGCCTGCTAAACCAGACTGCTGTGGGCTCGGCAACGCAAAACAGTTAAGCGACACCAGCCACAGCATATCTCTCTTCACTTTCTATTAAAAACAGAACATCTTAATTTTCCATTAACCCTTCAAACTCTTAAACAGGCATCTTAAGGTAATCACAACTAAGAATATTTGAAATTCTGCACACAATAGGTATCAGCAAAACAGTCATTTTTCTTCTTTGATTTCAAGACCAAAATTCTAAGTACAGTTAGTACACTGGTAAATATTCCAAAAGACTTTAAAACAGTCACATGCAAAGGAATAAAGGGGTTGTGTAGTAGACACTTTAGCAAGTGACTCAGTCTGTTTACTCACAGGTCAAATAAAGAACACCACCTTTTGCCTTTAAGGCCTGGTGTGGAAGATGTGGGATAACGTGCAGCAGGCACTGCAGAAGCACCCTGACAGTGGAGTGTAAGCCTGGAGTGGAAGACAGGAAGGACCCGCTAAGGTGTGCGGTGTGACAGGATGAGCGTGATGGAGCAGAACGTCTGTTAGCAGACAGGGAAACAAGGAGAGGAAGGTTTATTAGGATGCTCCTTGTCCCATTTGGTGTGAAGAGGTCATCTCTGCAAAGACGACAGCAGTCAGAGCAGAAACCAAGAAGCCCTGTGTCCTCCCTGTTCGGGCGTGACAACGGAGGCCCACCTTGTGTAGTTACGCGCTTTAAGAGAGCTTCAAGGTGTTCTTTTTCAGAAGCAGTAGCTTGATGGAGCCACGCCAACATGTCTCCCACATATCTAGTGAGAAAACCAATGTTAGTAAGGATTTCCTCAGAAAACCAGCAGTAGCCGTGCTGCCTGACTGCTACCTCAGAGGGTCGTGGGAGTGCATTTCGATGGGTCTAGGTGTCCCTCCTGGGCCTCCTCTGGTAAGAGCATCAATAAATCCTCGAACAACGGTACTCCTCCTGGCTGTTCCAAATTCATCTAAGGTATACCTACAAGACACAGGTTATTTGAAAAGCAGCTGTTTTTCTTAACAGTTATATTTACACAATTTCTGAGGTAAGAAAGACATTTAAAGCATCTTTACAAACTCTCTCAAGAAATACTGCTTTTAAACAAAAAAAAAACTTAGGAAATGCAACTTTATCATAATTACATTTCTATCTTGGGGTACATATTTTTCTACCTTGTAAGAAAGAATGCTGGGATTTGGGGCAGTGGCAGTGAGAGAGAGAGCAGTGGGTTTGATAAAAGTAACAATCAAGGTCAAGTGGGAACCCTGCACACTTCGGGTTTCAGTACCCTCAGAGCCCAACACCTGATGCCGGAGCGCTCACACAGCCATGGTGTCTAGTCCTCAGAGGGAGGGAGGGAGAACTCCGCAATCCAAAAAACAAGACTTTTTCTTCCACATTAAAAAATTTTCCTCTACACATATTACCACAATTTGCCCCAAACATACTATTTACATTTAAAAGCTGTTACATATTAGACATATTACATGTTCCCTAAACTTACAGCCAACAAGGCCTACAAAGCAAATACTTTTTTCAGTATATATACTAAGTATACATTTATACATAGGTACAAATATTTTTAACATATAAACTATATATTTACCTATTGTGGTTGAAAGGGGAAAAAAAACTTTTGAGGGAATTTGTAGGGAAGGAAGCTTTGAACTGGGAGATCAAACTGGGTGAAGTTCTAAGATGGCTAAGAGTTACTAAGAGTGCCCAGTTCTCTGACTAGAATCACCCTTTGTTTCCCATTATCACCACCATTCCTTACACCAACTGACCAACTAAAACTTCCTTCTATTTTAAAAGTACACAGGGAAACAAAATTTAGTTTGCAGCTCGATGTCAGCACATTCTAGACCCACTAACTTTTAAATCTCTCAAGAGTACCCTAGCAGGCTAAATATTAAGAGTTGTTTCATTACCTGACATACAAATAAGTTACTAAAATCCCAAACATTTCCAAAAGAATTAATTTCATATACTATACTAAAAAGTTACACTGCTGTAATATCCCACTGATTTAATAAAAAATCTCCTTTTTAAATAAAAAGGAAAATGTAGTGAAGTGGTCAATAGCTATACATTTTTAGAAATCAACTTTTTTTAAAGGACTGTTCACTACTAACCAGATCTCTGTTCTCTGCATTTATTTTCAGTTAAAAATAAATGATTTAGAAACTCCATGCAGTGACATCCTAGCAGTATGTCAAGATGGAAAAACAATCTCAGGTTAAATTTTTGCTGAAAAACTATTTTTCCCCTTTTGCTCTTAAATTATAAATGTTTCATGCGTAGAATGAATTCCTTTAAATGATCACCAACTCTTAAGATGATTACCTATGACAGCACAAAATTTACCAACTTTTAACTTTAAAAATATAAAACAAGGACCTGATAAGCAGAAACAATCTTCTGTTTCTGGGACTGTTCACTCTGACAAGCTGATCAGAAACCAGTGAACCCACCAGCATTTTAAATGAGAGGGAGGGTATTCATCAAGGAGCTTTCAATGATAATATAGACATGAAACATCTTTTCCCCAAGACAAAGAACATGTATCTGACCAAAGACAGATTCTTTTCCAACAGGGTCAAATATTCAAATGTAGCTTTACAAAGGTGAATGCTAAAATAACGTGAATTTTCCAAAATGCCTCCAGTTAAAATTAAGATCATCATTTTTTTATGTCTACCTGGAGTAAGAAAAGAAAAATCCTGGTCAAATGGCAAAAAAAAGGATGAAAAATTTTAGTCAAAAACCAAATTGGAAGATAATAGTGTAAAAGCCTAGGAAATACAATGCAACAAATACATAAAGAAAGAAGAAAAATCAGCATTAGTGTATTACTACATTCTTTAATAATTTATACTCTGGCGATTTACCTAAGAAGACATCAATTCATTCATTCTACTATAATACATTTATTTTCAAAGCAATTTCTGTCCTTTGGTCATGAAGAGTTAATAATGTGCCAGCACTCCAGCTACGTTAACCACCTAGTGAAAAGTGGGCACGTTTCCTAGAACATGATGCCTCCACGTTTTGAGAAGACGATGAACCAGGGAAGCTTTCACTCATTTCTTAGATCAAGTTCACAGCACCACCTGGTGGCTAACGTGATAACATCAGTAAGTTTTTCCCGAATTAAAAAAATAACCACACTGAACATGTATGATTACTTAATGAAAGGCCAACGTTATTTTCTTAGCATTCATCTTATGGTAATCAACTGGTCTTAAAATATTCTTTCTTCTTCACTCAACTTCTAAATGCTTCATACAAAACTTCAAATTGCACTATTGCCCACCATTCCCTGGCAGGTGCCCTTCAGAGATAAATCTCTGCCTCTGTAGTTTAGTTCTATTCTTGGTCTTCAAGCTTCTGCCTGGCCGTCACATAGGCCCTAAACACACCCCTCCGTTGTTGACAGTTTTCCAATTTATCTCCTTTCAAAATAAAAATAATAGCTATTATTTAGTGATGAGCAAAGCATTATGCTAACTACCTTATGCAAACAATCTAATTTAATCTTCACAACCCTGTAAGATAGGCACTATTTTTATCCTTATTTTACAGCTAAGGAGACTGAAGTTTATAAAGGTAGAGGGTCTTGCCAAAAAATCTGATTCAGAGCCCACCTTCTAAACCATGATGCAATATTGCTCCCTTCAAAGTATTTATCAAGAATCAAAATTCAGAAAGAACATATTTACATGGTAGAAGTCAACATTTTCAGATGCCCAAAACACACAAAGGCATTTTTTTTAGAGAGTAACCTTATGAGTATCAATCTGTGGACAATGTAACATTTTATTAAAACCAAACAGCAAACATTTTAAGTACTAAAAGACTCTTATAATCAAACACCAATACCTTAAAGTGAAAAGGCTGGGAAGGAAATTTTAAGTAGCTATCGTGTGCTATCATGTGTCGTGCACGACACTGAGGGTCACTGCGATATGGCTCCATGGACCCAACAGCTTGTGCAAGCTTGACAGTTAATTTCCCAGACTGCATACCCTTCCTCAGTCCACACCTTGGCACCTGCTGTGCCCTCACCCGGGGATGTTCTCGCCCCCCTTTTCTTCCTAGAAAATGCCTATTCAACCTTCAGAACTCGCTTTCTACCCACTTCCCAAAGGAAACTTGCCCTAATATTCATCCTTTTTCCCTACCACGGAATATACTTGGGGCACACAGTGCCTGAAACATGCCCTCTATCAACAGTAACTAATACATTCATTAAAGTGAGTATGTCTATGTCTGGTCTCCTGAGGGAGCATACGAGGGTAGGGCTTTATTGATGCTGTGGCTCAAGCGCTCAGCGCCGTGCTCACTGCGCACTAAGCGCACACCAAGTGGCACTGGGATGTCCATGTCACACGGCTCTGCCAGCACCCGTGCTCTGCGACCTGTTACAGGTGAAGAAATGCTGCGGTCACAAAGCAGAGTGACAGGGCATTCCTCTAAAACTACTGGACACATCTGAAAGTCAGGATTCAGTGCCTATGTAAGAGTTCCCTGGCTTTCTGTATTCTGAATTATATTCCTCATCTGGTCTCCCTATTTTCATACTATTCCAGAAATTTAAAGAGTGTTTACTTTTATTTTACATGGAAAATAAAAGAATAAGTTTAAAACACAGAATAAGAACATGTAAACAAGTTACTAATGCACAAGGTTCTTTACTCAAAACATTATCTACCTCTCTTGGTTGGCGTAACTTACAGGATCAAAGGCCTGAACATTTTCTGTTCTTGAATCCTATTAATGGAATCCTGATTTAAAATTTTCTTTTTCCATCTCTGAGTATTTCTCAGCCCCCCTATTTGGCCTCCTTCTCTCCAGGGCAGGGATGATAGAGTTTTAGCTTCATACAATTCCGAGACAGGTAATGAGCTGGCACACTGGGGAAAAGCCCCTTAATCTCTACATAAAGGAGGGGCAGTGTGGATACAGGGTCACCTTGGTTTACCATCTGCATTACATTCTGTAACATATCACATGCAAAATAAGCTGACGTTCCAATGATACACATAAAATATGAGATGAAAATATCACTGTAAATTATTAGAAGTATTACTGACACTATCATATATGAATTTAATAATACTGAGAGCTAATGTAAATTATCAGGGAAAAGGTGGATGTGGCTTTTTGAATCCGGAAAGAGTCACCCACTTGTATAAGACAGGTCTATCCTGCAGGGCTTCCACTGCCTGAGTTAACACTGGAGGTATGTCACATGATTCCTGTGTCAGCATTCTGCATTCACCTGAAAAACAGTGAAATCAAATAATTAAGAGTTAAATTAATAATTGTGTCCAAGGTGACCACACAGGTGCTAGAAGTGGAAGAGGCTGGCAAAAGACTCAGAGATATGAGATGGAAGAGGGAGCAGGAGAGATTCAAAGTTCTAGTGCCTGAACCCACCACTGCTGGCTCTGAAAACGGACAAAGGGGCCCCGAGCCAGGAGCGTGGGCGGCTTCTGGAAACTGGGAAGAGCCCTGTGACAGGCAGCAAGGAAACTCAGACCTTACTCCTACAGGCTAAGGAACCAAATTATGCCAACAAACTGAGCGAGTGAGGAACAGAAGACTCCTTCCAGCCTCCAGGAATGACTGTGGCCCTGCCCACACCTCCATTTGAGTGCAGTGAGAACCACGTCCGATTCCTGACTGACACAACTCTAAGGTAATAAATCTGTGCTGTTTTAAGCCATTATGTTGTGGTCATGTGCTAGAGCAGCAAGAGAAAATTAATTCACCATTTATAAAACAGTTATATAAGTAAGTAATGTTTAATCAACTCTAATATAACCGAGGGCAGAAATACTGGCTTTCTTTTTTATTCCTGTCTTTCAGTCATCCATAGTGCTTGGATTAGAGTACATGCTCATGATTATAAAGACAGTATGTTCAAATGGAAAGTTTGCTTCTTTTTAAAAATACTTTTCGATTTCCAAGATCAAGATATATCAAATAAAGACCCAGCAAAATAACAAAATCATAATAAACTAATATTCATGCATCTATAGCACAATAAAGAAACCACTTACTTTGAGCCCATCGGTAAAGTCTTTCATAAGCTGTTTCTTGAAGCAAGGCCATTTGCTCCATAATTTCTAAACTAAAAAAATCACAGATTTAGTATAATTTAAAGTTTCAACTAATAGCTACATCTAAGAAATTAACTATTTTGCTTAATGACAGTGACTTGGTTACAGCATATTAATTTTTTATCATTTTATGGAATGATTTTTCAGTAACTTATAATTCATCAATTGTCAAGTTTTAATACCATTATTTAGGCATCCAAATACTGTTTTACTCTAAACATATCAGGGAATAACTCCCTCATTATCCAAAGATATAAAAAGAGTAACTCCTATTTCACAAAGTAGCATATAGTTTTGAAAAGAACATAGAATGTTTTTAAGACTTTAAAAAAATATAAGAGACAAAGCAATTATGAATTTAAAGGGTCACTCACCCTGCAGTTTGTTGGTTTGTACGCAGGAGAACTTTGACATCATTATGAATCTGTTTTACTCTTCCCAGTGCCTTGAAAAAATCCTTTAAAATTAAGAATGAAACTTTAAAAAGCCCTTCTTTCCAAGTAAAATTACATTACTTTAAATTACCACTACAAAGGAGAAACAAATTCTTTCACTTACTCTAGTGAAGCCTTCCTATACTGAACTCAACTTTCTATTTTGTTAACAGGAAGTATTAGCAGATATTGATTCACCTTTTAAAATATATTTTAATTCAAGGTCTACCGTGTACTAAATAGTGTACTAATTGCCAGGGATACAAAATTTATAGAGTCAAAAATCCCTGTCCTCAAGAAGTGCACAGCCTAGCAAACAAAAAAGCCGACCTAAAGATTATTGCACAAAGAAAAACTTGCTGTGCGTTACATGTCTAACGGCTAATTAAACTTGGTGTTGTTATCACTGAAGACGATGTTTTATATCTTTTATATACCCATTCCTGTCCCCTCATCTGAGAGCAGAATGCACAGATGCGTAGAAGACACCCGTTGAATGTGCCAGAGCTGACTGACGCTGAACTCCAAAACTGCTCTCCCTTTTGCCTGAGTCTCCAGACAGCCACAAACGGTATCCCAACCAAGAAAATAATGGATGAGTTTTTTTCCTTTGATGAATTAAAAAACTCCCCTATACTGTTTACTATTTCTGTTAAATGGAGAAAAGGTGAGATGTCATCTTAAATGTGCAAAGTTCCTCAAACTACAAGGGCAATAAATACTGCTATTTGTACAAAGCAATGCTCTTGGCTGCATTACTCCCCACACCCGGGCGACCGGCTCCACTCCAGCCCAGGCAGTGAGATACCAGGGACACCCAGGGAGAGCCAGTCAGTGAGACCTCACCCCCTCCTCGAGAACTTCCTGCCCTCAGACCCCACAATGATGACAGGAGGCCTAGTTTGACAGCTCCTCCCAGGTAGGAGATTGAAAGGTCCCTTTCTGGAAAAACTGAATGTCTTGGAGGGAAAAAAAAAGAAGGAATGAAAGAAAATTCTCTGTTTTTTAGCACTTTGAGAAGCTTTTCACAGTTCTGGAAAGAGTGGCATAGGTTTAGAAACTAAATGAAAAGGTAAGGAATTTCTAATTCTAGGATAGACAAAAAGTTGTAAAAAAAAAGTACACGTAATCATTTAATGGCACTGTAATGAAAAGGGAGGCTGTCATGGAACGGTACTGTCACGGAACTGTACTGACACGGAACTGTACTGCAAGCCTGAAGGGAAGAGTGTATGTATGCACTGGAGGAGGACCCAAGGGAGAGGCTAAACCTCGTATTTCATGATGAGAAATCAACAGACAATAGGTAACATAATCAGGGCATATTCTTTTTAACTACAGACCCTGGGTACAGAATTTACAAAAGATGTAATTAACAAGGCTGAAAATGGCTGACAAAGGACTCAGAGATGGGGAAGCAGTGATATAGGTTACTTTATAAACCTTATACTTGTTGACTTCTAAAAAAAAGTACATATATTGCTTTGAAGAATCAAAAATAAAACAAATTAAGGTAATTTACAATACACACCTTGTTTTCCAAATTTAAGAATAATTTAAAATCAAGCTTCTTAAGATGGGAAAATAAAGCCTTAAAAAAAGAGTGATTTCTCTATATAATCTGTAACTGCTAAGCCTTAAACGATTGCAACAGAAAGCATGCTACCTCGGTAACAGGTCCTTCCCTCGTCCCTCGGAGGAGACTCATCTCATCAGAAGTCAGCTGGAACTTGGATAAGAAGGCATCTGCAACTTGAGCTCTTATTTCTAATCTCTGACTACAATTAAAAAACAAGCAGCAGAAAAATCAACCATGCCACGCGTTTACACAGCTTTAAAACAAGTTACAGCTCCGACAGAATTAACTTCTTAAAACAAGTGTGAAAGATTCTCAACATCTCTGACAGCCTTGTTTCTGCCTCAAATATAAGGAGCTCATCAGGCAGACAGGTGATGAAATTAGCCAATATTGTTCTACTTCAGATACTTGTACACAGTAAAAGGAATTTATTCATTATGTAACACAAGCTCACAAATGGTCCTTGTATGACAAATTCTCAGCCACTAACATGCACTTGACTCGCTCACCTTGTAAAAACAAGGTTATCTTACAGGAGAGAAAAATATGCCCTAAAAAAAAAAATCACTAAAAATTCATTCACTAAAAAATCCTAAACCTATGAAGTTTTCACACCAAGTACACAATAACCAATATTCAGGTCTATAATTTTAAAATTTTAGATTAGAGACAAATCAAGAACACATTTACTAATTCCTTATAAATTCATAAAATCACTTCTCCACTTGCACCTTCGCTACACTTTTCTGCATACTATGGGAATAAAAATGATCTTAAACCATATTATCTGCAAGCTACCTAGACTGGGCTGCCGACCAGGACAAGGCATGCTCTGGTCTGGATCTCAGCGTCCAAGAACCCGAAGGGCAGAGCAGGATCGCCGCCTACAGGCGCCTGGGAACACCAACCATCTGAGCAGAAACACAGCATTCCTGGCCTTCAGAGCTCAGATTTGAAGATAAATAAATAAAATTGTAAGCATTTCATTAGTAGTACTCACACGGCAGCAATATTCTACAATCTAGTAACATTGAATGAGCATGACCAGAAATAAGGACTAACACTGTGTACAGAAAGTCACACCATCTGCCACCTTTCTTTGTACCCCTGGGTTTGGGTTTAATTCAGTCAAATGCTCCGGTGGAGTAACACAGAAAGCTAGGGAAGTCCTCCAGGAGGCAGTAACGTTCTGCTTATCTCAAATGGAAAGGCGAATCACCTAATTAAACCTACAGATTAATGGCATGTGGCCTTAATCATCTGGTGCAGATTTTGAAGTTACCTTGGGTTTTGTTTTACACTCTTACATAAAGCTCCAATCACTATCTACAATATTTGAAGTAATTCTAAAAATTTTAATTCCTTGAGACTACATAAATTACCCATTTCAAAAACCTTTTTGGAACTTCTTTTGAATCCGTCTTTAGAGTCAACTTAATAGGCACAAAGGAAAATAAAGTTCTTTATAGTTTTATTTTGTTTTAACCAAATCTAGTATTACTCATCTTGATCATACCCCCTACTCATTAAAACTAATTCCAGATAACATAATATTGTTGATTATATCTAAAAATCAATCCGTCAAATAAAGACTTTGAATCAGAGGCTCTAATATCTATTTGTACTTGGTCCAAAAATATATTTAACAATAGCCACACTACCAAAACAACGGTTTGGTATCTCAAGATGGTAACTTTTAAAGTAGCAACAAAATAAATCCTAATGTATTTTTAAAATATATTACTCTAATATACTTTTTAAATCCTATTACATTAGTTTTACCATATATACTCTTCCCAGGTAAAATTTCATGATCATTCTGATTGAAAGCTACTGTTGGAGAGCCCAGTGATTTGGTTTGGGAGTATCTGTGCAACTGAGTAACATTAGAGGTGACCCACCACATTAAGACCCTAAGCCAGAGTCTGCTCTGACACAAGGTCCATACCACGCAGACCTTCCCTCAGCTCACATCACTACTGAAATACGGTATCTCTGGAGGGCTTTTAATCTCTAAATAAAAATTGTATGAAATAAATGTTAACATAAAACATAAACGGTTAGCATAAATTACAGCTTCAAGAAGTGTTCATGTAATCACTGTGTATAGTATACTGTACATAAATAAATTAGCAAATAATTACTGCAGGATAATAAAAAATGAGGTAGATATATACGTATTAACATAAAATGATTTGTAAAGCATTTTATTGGTACAAAAAACAAGTCACAAGAAAATATGTATAGCAACTCCCATTTATTTTAAAAAATAAAATACAGACATACAAACACACGAATTTTTAGGACATGTATTCATACATGGCCTGAGTGTTTAAAAACAACTACTTAATCTGTCCAACGATTCTTTCATACCATCTCAGGGCATAACTTACGATATGGTGCACTCGCTGACTTTTCTCCTGAAAACATGCCTGTCCTATTTTAACTCTACCTTCTAATTCGACCTCCACCAAATCATTTCAAAACAATAGAAAGTTAACAGAGAAAAATGGGCATAACATACAAACCAAAACAAAAAATATATAAATGGCAGAACAAAATGAGAAGAATGGTGATTTACTAATATTCAAAGAAATCTACATTGAAAGTGTGATACTATTTCTGATCTATGAAAAATGCTGACAAGGGTTTAAAAAAGACATTCTCATACATTTCTGATAAAAGTGTAAATAGGGATATTCTTTCTTGAGAGAAATTAAGGCCATATGCATCAGGACCTTTAAAAGTTTGTATCATTTGACTCACTAGTTTACGATTTAGGAATGTAGCTTTAGGAAATAATCTGGAATGCACATAATGATTTAAAAACATGTACCAAACCATTATTTTTAGTAATGGAAACAATACAAACATTCAATAATTTTCATATGCTTAAACACAGGTTGGTTCATTCACAAGATAAAACATAATGAATGTCACCATTAAAAAACCTGGTTTTCTAAATTAAGAGACACAGGAAAATGCAAGTAAGTGAATAAAGTAAAATATACTCACTCTGGGAGGAAACACTCTAATAGGGGCTATACCTGCATGGTGAATTTATATCTGATTTTAATTTTCTTCTCTAAATTTTATACATATCAAAGAGACAGGAAGAAAGGAGAGGTCCAAAGCTCCCCTGCCTCACACACATACTTCTGTAGTATTCTTTTACATTCATATTTGAACAAAATGAAGGGCTTTATATTTCTGTCACCAACTTCAAAACCTACATTAGTTTATGACAAGTAACACAATTAAAATTTTAAATATTAAAAAATAAAATAGTAAGAAATAAAGAGACAGGATGAGAAAGTAAGTAACACAGCCAAGGGAAGCTATTATAGTCAAGCACAGAAGAGCTTAGCTTCCTGGCCAAAGCCAACGTGTCAACAAGATGCGCTACACAGCCTCGCCTGCTGGCAGGGAGAACGCAGGGGTGATGTGCCTTGGTGTATGTCAGACAGTGTGGTCAGCACTCTTTGTAAATCACTGACTCACCACAACAAGCCTGTGACATAGATATTATTCCCCCTTTTCAGATGTGGAAACTGGCTGAGGGAGGTTAAGAAATAATTTGGGCAGAATTAAAAATTTAATGATCTCTTACCCGAAATTTAGATTAGAATTCAGGTTTTTGTCTTCAAAGGCTTCATTCTTTCCATTCTAACATACTACACCTCAAGAATAAACAAACATTCACCAGACTACTTCTTCTGAGTCTAGAGAGAAATTTTGGCTGATGGGGTGTTTACAAGAGACAATATAATACATAAAGAACAGTGATTGCAACAGTATTAAAAAGTATGGTGGAAGTATATTTACATGGACATAGCTTTTTCCTGATTATCAATGAAACCTATCTTCTATCAACTACATATTAAATGGAAATGTTAGGCTGCAGGTCTGTGAAGACAATTCTACATGACTTCACCTCCTAGAACACCACCTGTCACGACTGGCCATCTAACCCCACTGGAGAAATATTCATGTCATTTATATATCTGTCTGAATAAGAGTATCATGTTCAATATAAGCCCACAGAATTTCTATTTCTAAAGCTAACTGCCTGTTTAAATTCTGTTAAAAAGAAAAGGTATTATTTTAAAATGGAAAAACAACTCTCTGTCAGCTCCCAGGAATCTATTATCATTTCTGCTACATAATTTTCCTAAAATCCTTTCACACAAATGTTCAATTGGCACATCATGTCTATAGCTCTTGTGATACCAGAAAGTCACAGATTTCCACTTCCAAAAGTATACCAGGCCAAAATGCTTTCACAGGCTTACTAAAATAATGAATACAACCTTCTTAAATAGTTTTGAGAAGGACAATGTTCTAATACCACCTCCTGTAGACATTAATCAGAGTCCGATCAATGTGACATCCTCCAATACAATGCTTATTTTTCAGTTTTTATGTTTCTTTCCTGACATGAGAATAATTTCATTCCATATCCATTCACTCAAAAATTACTTATTGAATTTACAACGTGTTAGGCACTGAAGACACACCAAGAGAATAAGAAATTGTCATTGTTCTCAAGAAGCTCAGTTTAGTAGGAAAAGAGAAACAATCAAAACAATAAATCACATGGCTGTGATAACCACTAAAATACACAAATCCGTACTATACTCACCTTCATTCACCCATTTATTCAGTCAACCAGTATCAGTACATCTATTTGTAAACTACACAAGAATTTATATAGTTAACAAGTACACCAGAGATTAATCAGTTACAAAATAAGAGACGACAATTGTGAAAAAATAAAATAAAATTACTTACAATTTTAAAAGTAATCCTTTTTAATTCCACAGCAAACAATAAAAAACATATTCTTCCCTCCAAAGAGGGAAATATCCCTCAATCTCAGTATCAAGTTTGATATTTCTATTGTTATGTTTATTTCACTCTTGGATAACTGCTTAGAACTTTATTATGTTTTATGAATTTTAAATCACATTTATTATTATTTTGTTTTAACTGATTTGGAATTATCTATTATCTTCTTTCCACTTAATCTCCAAATTAATGAAGAGGTGACTATATAAAGAAAAACTTACCTTTCTGCTTGAAGCTTGGTGGTTTTTACTATTAAATCTTGGGTCTGTTCCTTTGCTGCCTAAAATCACAAATGTATCTAACATCAGGACATTTCAATGTATGATACTTCAGATAACTCACATCACCGCTTACTGGAATGCAGGCCCACGGCAAACAAGGTGATGCTCCACAGCTCAAAGTATTAAAAAGGCTCAGGTGATTGAAACTGGTTATTTTAAGGCTCATACACCATCTTTACTAAGAGGAACTCATTCAGAGTTCTCAGTACACACATAATGCTAAGGCTTACATAAGAAAGAGAAAGATGTCAGGATGCTGAGCAATTTAACAGTTCAAGATGCTTTTTAGGGAAAGAGCAGCATGGGAAGAGCAAGTCAAGAGTGAAAAGCATGATTTCATCAAGCACAGCTTGCGCTGAGACACCACGAGACCTCTGAATGGAGGGAGGGAGAAGAGAAGTCACCGCAACGCTGCTATGAAATGCGACAAAGATGCCAACAAGGAGATACAGGTCTGAGAGTCCAGCGCACAAACCGCCCCTCATCGGGGGCTCTGCTGAAGCTGAGCGCCAGCCCTACTGATGGGCACAGGGCTGTCTCATACAAAGCGATTCTCCCTCCCGCAAGCCAGAGCCAAAGGGCCAGGAGAGAAAACTTGAAAACGTATTCTACCCAAGGATTAGGCAGATGTTTATAAAGTAGCTTGAAACAAAGACGAATGTAGCCAGTCAGATTCTCAAAGACCTGCACACAGGGCAGTTAACAGCGAGGGGGAGCAAGCAGTTGTGAGTCAGGCAGAGACACAGGGACCATGGCCTGAAGGGACGTAAGTGAGCCGGAATTATGCATCAATCAAGCCACTATTAAGTGGAAAGTACTAAGCAGACACACCCACTGACACGGTGGAGGGTCAGTGTGTTAAAGAGAAGATATCAGAGCAACTGTGAAGATCCTGGGCTACTTTCATGCTGGACACAACAAAGAGCCCAGCTCCGCTGCTCATGTTTCTAGAACTGCATTAGACCTAGAGCCCACCCCACCCCCAACACACACACACACAGTTCTGGGCGCAAACTCCCAAGCTGTCAATAAAACTTTCTGTCTTACTGTCCATGTGCATCTCGGCAATAACAGCCCCTCCCCCATCTCTAGAGAAGCTAGTTTGAGTCTGTGTTCCTTACAACCAAATTATGTGCCTAGCAAACAGTAGATACTTTTAAGAAAAATAACTTGAACCCAGACAATTCAGCAGACCAGTAACTTGTAAGGAATGGTGAACATGATGGTTCCCATGGTACTCTTCTGCAACGATTACTCTTTAAATCCAGTAACTTATTCAAATGCTCATCCTTCCTAGTTACTCTGCTTTAAAGATCCACTTCCACCCTTATTCTTGCCTTGCACAATTTTTAAAATATAGTCTTTCCTCAGTTCTACAAGATATTATTTGTGAAAAGGAATCCTTCACAAAATCAATCTCAAAAAATGCTTTCTACCTTCTTTTTGTAGCCTCAGTCATTATTAAATTGAGGGTACAGCTTACTAACAAAACCACCATAATCAGTGCAGTATAATACCTGAGTACAATGTTAGGTAATAAGATTGTCTGCATATTTCCTGACTCTTCATTTATAAATTGTGGCAGATTCCCAAATGCTCAATAATACTAGTGAAGATTATTATTGTAAAACAATTTCCAACTTACCTTAAATGTTAAGGAGTATTATTTCTCATTAAACAATAAACATATACCTCTAAATGTAATTTATCCAAGGAAAACCACAGCCAAAGGGATAAACCAAAGCATGTAAAAAAATTACTGCTGAAATTTCTAAATGTATCTTACAGTAATAGTTATTTTTTAAATGTCCCAAAGCCAAAGTATTTTAGAAAATGTTAACAACTTAATCCCATGTATAATATCCTGTAATGAAAAAGGGTTGGGAGGACATTCCAAGAAACATTTATCTTTACTAATAAATTGAAAACGTTATTCTAGAGTTGACAGCATAAGTGGGAACTATTAAGAGTCCAATGACATTATATCCAGATAAATTAGTGCCAGTGGATAATTTCAAAATTTTGGCTCTAATTCCAACTCATCTAAGAATCAAAAATGAATGTAAACAATAGATAATAGAAAATATTTTTTAATATTCAACTTAAAAAGCTATCAGGGAATCTTCTGCAAGTGATAAAAATGTTCTACATCTTAATTATGGTGGTTGTTTCATGGGTACATCAAACTGTCAAAATGAACTGATTTCTATGATTTAAGTGGATGCACATCCTGCAAGCAGCCCATGATTACTCTGTGAACATGTATAGATTAATGATTCTTCCTGGGTCACTATAGTGGTCAACAGCTCAAGGAGAAGCTAACAGGCATAAGCTGGGAATGAAAATGTGAAGGAAGTAAACATAATCACGACTGACTCTTAGGAGTAACCTATTCTATTCACTACTCCAAAATTACATGAATGAGTGTAATTAGCTTGAAGGTTAACTCTGAAGCCAAACTAGAGGTTTGGAACTGCTTTAATAAATTGACCTAACATTATACATATTTTCCAAAGATATTTTTTAGACAGAGCATGATAATTAAGCTGTGTCTTATATAGTACAGCTTTAGTGTGGACTTATTCCAAAGGCTTTATACTACGGAATTAATTCCTGCTGGATTTATGGAATTGAGAAGTTTATCAAATTCTACAGGGAGCTCTGTACTGGCTGGATCAAAATACAAAGGCTCTGGAGTTACCTCAACAATATTAGTAAACCATCACCCCAAGAAACACTAAGACATTTGTAGTTAAAAAAGATAAGCATAATAGGAATACTCAAACTTCCCACAAGGCATGACATGTCAGAGAGCGTGTCTGGAAGCTTACTCTGTACCATCAACTATGCTGAAATGCTGCCACTACACAATACCTGGAGGCGACTCGTCATATCCTGGCAACAGTTGCTCATTGCTTGAACATCTTCATTTATACTTTCAAGTTCCTGGAAAGGAGAAAACAACATCAAGTCTTATACATATCATCAAAGATATTTCTCTTCTCTTTACTAAATCCTTGTTTGCATCCCATGAATTATTTTTGCCAAAGCATGAGAAAATGTGCCATGTTTAAGGTTGGAAATGATTAAGAATCCCATCTAGTGTTAGAAAAGATGTAAAAGAAGCAGCATATTCTTCTCAGAGGGTATGGTAACAGGGAATGGCAAATGCTTTGGAAATATATTTAATATCTCTTTATTCAGGAAATCTAATACTAAGAATTTATCCTAAGGAATTAATCAGATAAGTGTGCAAAAATATACATAAAGTCATCACACAGAGTTGCCTAAAACAAATGGAAAATGTGAAACATTAGGCCAGACAATGGAAATCTGTGTGTACATTAACAATGATAATGCGGGTGCATGTATATGTTCGTTAGTATGGAAAGATGTTAATATAATGCAAAAAGGAAGTGTTATAAAACAACTCATATAATACTCTTAATTTTTTAGAAAACTACACATCCATGTGCAGAAAAGCACAGGAGAGGCCAAATAGTAAAATACCAGCAATAGTTACTTCTGGGTGATCTGTTCCATTTCTGACCTTGTTATCTAACTTTTCTATAATTAATTATTTGTAACAATTAATACAAACAAGTAAATTTGAAAACCCAGTAAGCTAAAAAGAATGCCTCCTCTATCCTACTGGAAATCATCACATATTAGAGCCAAAAATCAGATCATTTTCTCAGTAACATTCTCTCCCTACATACTTCTGCTTCCTGTTCCCTCCACGTACATGAACTGAATTTAAGGGCACTAAGCCCTATTATTTATACCCCTTCATGTGTTATCTAGTTCTTTTTTTGCTACCCAAACAGCTACTATTTTAGTTAAGGTTGTTATTCCTTGCATGGACTGATTAAAAAAAGGTCTCTGAGACTCTACACTCTACTAAACTATCCCCTAGTCTTTACTGAACCGATGAAAAAGATATGAAAACCTGGTATCACAAAATCACATTTAACTTCATACTACACTATGACTTTTTCCTCCAGTTCACTGTCACACAGTAGAACGGTGCTCAAGGAAGGAAAGTTTCAGTGGTAGACAACAGGCAACCCCTTTCAAAACAACGTCTAATAGACCTCTAAATAGGAACATGAGTTTCATGAGGGGATGGGCCAAAGCAGCCAAACAAAATGTGAGGATGAACCAGATTTCCAAAATCCGAATACGAGCATAAATCTTAGATCCAGAATTAAGAATCTTCCCCTTCTCTTTATAAAACACTTTTATAAAAGTCCTATCACCAGGTATTTTCAAATGTTACCTTCTATATTTTACTATAAATAAGGTAAATCAAATTGTTAAACTAAGTCCTAAACTGTTTTAAGGTGAGCAGTAAAAGAAGCATGATTTAAAATATCAGCATCTGCAATAGCAGATACCTAAGCAAACTAATTTCACCATTCCCTCATCTCACTGTGTCACCTGATACGAAAGCACTCTAACGATCAGCCAGCTGGCTCAAGAGTAAGTACTCTAATGTTTACTTTAGCTACCAAAATATACTGAATGGGTTTGATTTGTAAAATAATAGAAATTAAGTCTCTTAATATGACTTAAATGCTAAGGTTTGCTAATTGTAGTTCAATGGCTTTTACATTACTTATAAAATCCTCATTTGAACTTGAAGTAAACTGCCTTTTTTTCCCAATGAAATAAAATTGTGTATGATAAAGTTTTTTCTAAACTCTTTATTATGGAACATTTTAAAAAATACCCAAAAGTTGAGACAGTATGAACGCCTATGTATGTGTCACTCAGTTTCAGCAATTATCAATTCATGACCACTGTTTCATCTCTCTTGCTACCCCCCTTCTCTCTCCTCCCATGCACTTTCTCCCTCCACCACAAACCGAATTATTTTGAATTCCAGATATCATACCACTTCATTGTATCAGTCTGTACTTCTAAGAGGACTCTTTTAAAAATGGCATTTTCACATCTAAACATTAAACAATAATCTTAACGTCAAATATCTAGTCAGTGTTTAAATTTTGCCAATTGTCTCAATTTTTAAATAATTTGTTAAATGTTGAAACCACAGTGTTGTTTATATGAAACCATCATAAGATTGTATATCAATGATATTGTAATTTAAAAAAGGAAAAAAAAAGTAGTAATTTGTTCAAGTCGAGAACAAAGATTTACAAACAGCAATTGGTTGATATTTTTTTTTAATCTACAGATTCTCATTCATCCCTATTTTTCATCTCCTCTTTCTTACAATGTATTTGTCGACGAAACTAGTTCATTTGCTTGTACAGTTTCACATTGGCTGACTGCATCTCTGTGATGTCAGCATACTCCTCTGCCCCCAGCCCCTCCTGTAAGTGAGCAAACGCATCTGGAAGCCTGATTATACTCTGGCACAAATTCTTCGCAGGTGATTGATGCGTACTTTTATGAGGAGCCACAAATGTTTGTTTCTCTTTTTGTGAGGTTACCAACCAGTGATGACCAATGACTAAATCAGGGCTGACATTCCAGTGTCCAGGACAACTCAGGGGAAGGTACTGCTACTGGATCTCGGGGACAAAGGTCAGGGGTGCTGCTCAGTAGCCAACACGCAGAGGACAGTCCCCAACAACGATCTGGCCCGAAATGTGAACAGCACCAAGTTCAGGCACCCTGAGCCAGATCCATAAATTCAACAATGGCTGCAATATCTGCTAATCTTCTAAATACATCGTATCTTCTCTATTTATCAGATGGGATGTTTCTATAAAGAGAAGCCTCCCTCAACAATTGTATGTAGTTGCCATAAAAGACTGGATAGATGCTCAACTCCTTCGTTCTATCTGGCAGTTTTCTAAATGAGTTTTCCCTTATGTCCATTGCAGATAACCAATGAGGTTTCTATTTTAGTGTTATTATGAATTCACGAACTTAAACAAACATGTTTGAAATGTTTGGTCCACTGAGTAATTGTTACTGATGCTACAATCATCCTATCTGACAAGTGGAAGCCTCTTCATATCAGTTCCAAAGCTCTTCTGTCACTTTACCAATCATCTTAGATAGTTTCACTGCTTTCTGATATTAATAAAATTATTCCTTTCAGTGGGAAATAGCGACTCATTGCTATCATCTCTTTCTATTTTTATGAACACTATCAAACTTCCCTTTCAACCTTACAGATTATTAGCCTTCAGGCAATGAATTACTAAACTGTTAGATATAATGTTTTTATTAAGTACTCATTGAACCCATGCAATATACTTTCATTTGACTCACAGAGAAATAACTATGTAGTGTTAACATAATTAACAAAATTTTACACAATAAATAAATAATAAATGAAGTTCCTTTTTACCCTATGGTGAGAACACTGCTTACTCTAGTATGATGAATCATTATTTATGCACTGAAGGAATTGATCTTATTCAATCTGAAAATGTCATAACTTAGGATGCACTGAGTAAAGTAATTCAATCTTAATTAATATCCAATGGAGAAGTGGTTATACAAGAGAGGTTTATTCAATGAGGGAATATTCCATTGAAAAACCATTCAGAGAAATGTTTTTTGTTGTTAAAAAAGCTAAAATTTCTAAGAGACTATCCTAGAACAAATGTTACAACTTTCTATGCAGCAACATTAGTGGGGGTCACAGATCAGAGATCACATGAATTTGAAGACCTCATGCTTCTGGAGTAAATAGTTAAATTTTCTATTTGAACATGGTACATGAATAGCAAACCTATCAACCCAATTCACAGAAATACTCAGCAGAGACAGGCATGTAGTAAATTCTCAGTAAGTGTTAAGTACAAAGAGTTTACATACTTCCTTCACCTCCTTAAAAATGCTTACAAATTCTTCATTGATGGCTAAACTTCTGCGTTCAATATCTCCACGTAAATTTCTCCGAGTCCGCAAACTATTTTCAACAAAAAAGGTTGAAAGTGCCTTGAGAGCTTCCAACATCTCCTACACAATTGAGAATAGGAGAAAATTATTGGGACCAAATTTCATATGTTTTCGTAATCTCAAGCCTAAATTTATTGAAACCATTCTCAAATGATTTGTTTCCAATGAACAATCAAAAAAAGTTCTGGATAACGTTCACATTACTGAGCAGTAAACTTACCTCTGAAACACAGAATATACTTATTTGTGTACTGTGGCACATATACTAGGTTATTCACTGCAGAATAGTTTGGAATGGTATAGATTGGAAATAAAAGATATATCCGTTTTTGAAAAGGTGAAAATTCTCTATGTACTTACATAATATGAACTTTAAGATACAGCAAGTGAAAGAGCAAGGTATAGGAACAGTTATAACAACAAGTATTAAAAATAAAGAGGACTTCATACATGCACATTTACTGGCTAAAGCATAAACTATCTCTGGGAGGATACATGTAAGAAATAAGTCCCACCTGCAGCCTTCAGGCTAGGAGCAGAGTAAGTGGGAGCAGCGCTTATAGGAAGGCCTCTCTCTAAGGTGACTCCCGAACTGAGGCCCGAGTGGTAGGAAAGAGGCATCTCTGGATGCAAAGCCTTTCACAGGCAGAAAAAACAGCCGTACCCAGACCCAAAAGCAGCAGGAAGGCCAGGGTGACTGAAGCTGTAGGAACTACGGGAAGTTTTCAGCAAAGCAGTAATGTCCTGTGCTTTTTATGTTCATAAGTTTATCCTGACTTTGTGAGAATGGATAGTAGGTGGGAACAAGAAAGGAAGCCAGCAGGTAGGAAGAAACTAAAGTAACAAGGTTTGAAAGTGATTTAGACTAAGACAGTTTTAAGTCAGATGAAAAGGAGAGGAGGTATTCCAAAAAAAGGTAGGAGTATAGGATTTATTAATGGACTGAATGTGAGATGAGAAAAAAATGAACGGAATCAAAAATGTATACACTTCCCACTTGTGTGGGTAAACGGTGATGTTCTTTACTATCAGTGGGGGTAGAACCAATTTGGAGAAAAAGCAAAAGTTTTGGACACTGAGTCTTTATGATGTAGACCAGGCATATCCAGTGGTGTCACCTAGACAACTGGAGCTTAGTGGAGATGTCAGGAACAGGCTGAGACATTTGCAAATCATCATGCTTTCTGCTACTTAAGACCATGAAAGTAAGAGAGTTCTCCAACAGAGAGAATATGGAGAGAGCACAGGGGCCCAAACCCAGGATACCCCATGGTGCCCTAAATCCTACAAGTTCCTACACCCCAACTATAAAATAAATTCTAACAGGCTTACCTTTCCATGTTTCTGTTACAGTGTTATTTTGAAATATAGGCTGGACTGACAAAAACAGTAAAGCTCTTCAGTATTTGAGAGCAAAAATATCTCTACAACTACAAATATTTATTGTACAAAATAAAATAAGGCCATTTCTTTGTCTGTAGCCTTAAAATGCCCTAGACACTGGCTCAAAGTAGTAGCCCATAAATGCTGAATGAACAGACTCCGGTGCAAATCACAGCTCCACCAGTCGCTAGTCAGATGTCTTAATCTAAGTACACTCTTGCCATACCTTATTCTTCTCACAGGTAAAAAGGAGACAGCGTTATCTACATCTGAGTAACTGTATTAAGTGAGATAATAAATGTCGGTATCGGGCACATTAAACAATAAGTTGTACGATGATTTAATAAGAATCTGTGAGCGCCGGGCACTGTGCTCAGAACTTCAGATGGATTCTTGCTGAATCCTCCCCACTGCTAGCACTCTTCCCAATTGAGAAATGATACGGCAGAGGCTCCGAGGGGTTAGGGGCTTACTCAGAGCGCCATCAACTTGGTGGTTCTACCTAATAAGCCTATCGTTCTGACTTACTACAGTATTTTTTACACACAAATCCTCCTTGGCAGCCTGTTTTCTGTTACCTGCAGATTCACCTATAAAATCCTCTCCCTTCTGCATGCATTTTTAACGGTACACGGGCATGACCCATCTACCTAGCGACTCAACGATGCAGAGAAGGTGCTAGACAGCTGAGCGCGCAGGACCCTCACATCACAGACACCTGCAAACCCTGGCAGCGACGGATCGTGGCAGCCCGAGCGGGCGGCGCTTGCTTCGCCCTTGTCCCCCGGTGGAGGTGATCGTCTGCCACGCCCTCCGGCCCGGACGCCCCCCAACCCCGGGCAGGGGCCCCGACGCCCGGCACGGACCCAGGGCCTCCGAGGAGCAGGTGCCTTCTGCGGAGGGGCCTCCGCTTCCCGCGCGCACGGCCGGGCGGCGGCTCCCTCCGCGAGGGGACGAGGGACAAGGGAGCGGGTGCCGACCGACGCGCCGCCCGCGGCCGGTACCTTGTCGTTGTCCAGCCGCGTCTCCAGGACCTTACGCAGCTTCCGCGACAGCGGGTTGCTGGTCGGCGCCGCTGTCCCGCCGGCCCCAGCAGCGCCGGCTGCGGGAACAGCGACCACCTCCCCGCCAGCCTCCGCCATCGCGCCGCGCGACCCGCCCCCTGCCGCAACGCGAGCCAGCAGAGCCGCAACTGCGCCTGTGCGCCGCGTGCTGCGCATGCGCCCGGGCGCCGGAAGACAGGGACCTGCTACCTCTGCCCTCGGGCGGAAGCGCAGAGGGGCTCTCGTCCCGGGGAGGGGGGGCCGGGAGGCGGAGACTCACGCGAGACTTTCCCCGCGGGGTCCGGTTGGGTGGCGCGGGGCGAGTTCCTGTTCATGGCGTTACGGTGGGGATGCGGGTTAGGGGCCCAGGAGTTCCCCGTCACGATAGAAGTCCGCCTCGGGGACAGCGGCACATCGTGGGGACTAGTCAATGATGCTGCAACATTAAAAATACTCCAGAATTTATAAAATGTCCATATTTGCTCATCCTAATGATGTAAACAGTGTTTCCGATATTTTTTCCTTTTTTTAAAAGAATGTCACCATATCTAAAAATAAAAAAAAAGAAAGGGCTTTGGCCCTAACATGGGGCGAAACCCTCCCGGTGGGGGAAAGGCAAACGCAGAGGCCGAAGCAGCCGGGCCCTTCCCGGGGCGCCGAGAGGAACCGACCGGGAGCGACGGGGCGACGAGCAGGTTCCCAGAAGGTCTGCACGACAAACATCGTTATTCTCAGAATTAAAAATTTCCATCAGAATGAAGTCTCTGAACCCCCTTGCAAAGTATTTTTCTCACACTAACAGTCACTTTGACTTTGTCCTTAGCGTGCCTTATGTCCTGTCTGCCTAAAGAAAGCTGCGACAAGTGGAAAGAAGAGGGCTCGATAGCAGAAAGAAAACACCAAAAGACACAATATCTAGGGACGAATTCAATAAGAGATACGCAGGACTTCCATGCAGACAGCCTGAACGTGCTGCGGAGGGGATGTCAAACTTGGGGAAATGAGAAGATACATGTGCTCTTCAACAGGAAGACTCAATACTGTAGAGAGACTGTTCCTCTTGAATATATAAATTCAAATTCAAGGACCAAAATTAAAATATCAAAGGTATGCCATAAGTGTGTAGGTACATGTAAATAAATTTTAACTGTGTAAAAGTGTCTTGTAGAGTTTACAAATATGCACAATCAGAATAAATGACAATGATAGCGGCCAAAGGGATGGGAGTCCCAAAGGATTACATATTGTGTGATTTCATTTTTATGAAATCTCCAGAATAGGTGAATTTTTACAGAGACAGAGAGTAGACCAGTGGGTCTGGGGGAGAGGTTACTGGGAGGAGGGAATGGGGAGTGACAACTCATGGGCACAAGTTTGTTTTGGGGGTGATGAAAATGTTCCAAATCTAGACTGCGGTGACGGTTACATAGCTCTGTGAATATACTAAAAACCACAGAACTGTCTGCTTTGAAGGGTGTAATTATATGGCATGTGATTTATATCTCAAAGTTGCTTTTTTTAAAAAGGGAGAGGTAAATAGACAAAGCATTAAAGTGATAAGAAAACACTAAGTTTTTAAAAACTTTATTGAGGTCCAATTTAGAGAGTTGTGCAAACATCACTATAATCTAATTTTAGGGCATTTTCACCATTCCAAGAAGCAAGTTTGCGCCCAGCAGCAGCCACACCCATTTCCCAGCCCTCTGGGGCCTTCTCAGACACAAGATGCCTCTAGGGCACAACCGCCAGTGCTGTGTCTGGAGACACTGTTGCTTAAAACTTTACACCTCCTGATGAATTCTCCACTGCCTATGGCTTTGTGTCACTTTCCCTTGTTCCTAAGTCTGAATGGGGTGCTTCCCCTTGGCAGGGCTTAGGTAACAGATTGGTGTCTACTGCCAGGGAAGCTGAGAAACTGGACGATTACTTGACAATATAAAGAATTTATTCAAATACTATGCCACGCCCACTCCCACACATACACATACATACATACATAAATCCCTCCATCCACCACAGTTTCTCCCTTTAGTTAGGCAATATGAGCATGTACTCTTCTTCTCATAGTTAGCTTTAAAAAAATTTTTTTCCATAATATAATTCAGTTTATTCACCACGTAACCAAAACCTCACTTACCTTATTCCCTAAGGAACAACCTAAATTGTAATCTGTTTTTCTGCTCTGTTCAAAGTCAAATCTTTCTCTGGTTTTTTCAAATTCTTTCCCCAATACCATGTGTGGACTGAATTGTAATGTAACCACCCAAAAACCCTCCTGTGTGAAGTGGTATTCAAGAAAGAAGACAGACTAGGAAATAGGGTTAAATGGCATAACTTACTTGCTGCAAGTGTCCAAAGCTGTTTTTGGGAATATATGATTTCTATCCTTTCCATGACCCCTTTGCCTTCAGCCGACGCAGAGCTGACCCAAGTTCCCTCTCTGGTGAAGTGCCCCAACCAGCCTGTGGCAAGAGCCCGTGCCTTTGATGGTCTGGCTGTCCTTTCCTTTTAATTTTGCCCCAGGACATGGGAGTCCTAGGAGGCACTCACGTGACTCTCTAGGCTCTGTCCTCAGCCCTTCTGCCTGTGCGTAGAGCAAACATCCCCTTCCTGGTCAGGATCAGCTCGCACAGCCACCTAAACCCTCTTGTCTGTCTGCTCAGGGCCACCAGGAATCCCGTCATCCAAGTCAATGTGACCCTTTTGCTACTCCTGGTCCAAGTTCTTTTTCCTGGGGCCCTAATCACAGCACCTAATCACAATACCTAAGCAATACAGGCACCTATTCTTGTATTTTCAGAAGGCAGAAGTTTCAGCAACACAGAACTTCAGAGGCAGCAACAGAGTAGCAGTGGTGCCAGACTTCTGATTTCTCTGCGTGGATAGTGGAGTGGGAGGAGCTGTTCCTCAGCCCTGTCCCCACCCTTTGTCCCTAGATCGTAGACTCTGGCTATGATAGAAATGGGACAAATGCTGATCTTTCAGTATTTAGGGAATAGCATGCAACTGAAACTTAGGAGTAGCCACCTTCTGGCTGCTGGAGTCATGAATCATGAATAGCTTCTATCCTTATTGTGTATGCTGCTTCACAGCAGAATGTATGGAGTACTGCATGCTTCCTTCCATAGGTACTTGACACAGTGATTTATTTTAGGCAAGAAGCAATGTTGTATGCAAAATTAGGTGGTAAATAAAGCATTTGGTAAGCCAGTGGGTGGTAGAAAAAGAAGGCAGATTCAAGTATGATTCTAGTTCACTTGAACCAAATGTATCTCTGTCCATGAGGGATGAGACCCAATTATTCAGTGGCTGCTCGTCTCCCTGGGGTGTGCTAATATCCTGGAGTCTCTGGTTTGGCTGCACCTGGCAAATTGGGCCCTCAGCAGCTGAAAGGAAATCCATGTTTCTGAGTTGATATTCTTGTCTCCAGTTTATTTTGTTCTTGGGTCCAAATGAGCAAACGTGGGGGTGGTTAGGAAGAAGGATGCCTGACGCTCACAGAGCTGGTTGTTCTGTTCATCTGACCAGGAAGAACCACGTGGTCATGAACAGCCCTGTTATTCCAGGGCGACACAGGTGACAACCTGACGAATGGCTTCCTCACAGCAGGCCGGAGGCTGCCCAAGTCCCGTTCCTGACTATGAGCTGGTTTTACTGTTCGCAGCACCAGTCACCCCACACAGCAAATACCAGACTCCCCCATCTTCTCCTTGAGGATTCGTTGCTCCTGGACCAAAGACTCTCTGTGAAAAATCGGAGCAACAAGCCCAGAAAATAGGCAGAAACAGAGGGCAGTGATGTGGCCAGACTGGTCGAAAGGACTCCTCAGGGTCAGTTAGTTGAGGACGTCCCTGGCTGCCAAGCTGACTCTGTACCTCGCGCGGGCCACTGGCCGTATTGGCACAAAACCACTCCTAGGAAAAATCCCCACGGCGCCAGTTTCATCGTGTTGGCTGGTTAGTTGGACCTAAACCACATACCCATGCTCTAGTTTTTTAGAAAAGCTGAGAACTTGAGTATGAAAATTTTCACTTCCATTGTTAGTGAAATGGATTTCGCTGTGCTGTCTTTGCTGGTATTCTCTCAGGGGCTTTAACGGAACGGCCCCACATTTCCTATCTATCTCAGTCACAGCTCCCTGGGCCCTTGTCATACCTCCTATTATCATTTGCCTTTACTGCTCGTTCCTCAGTCTGTCGTCATGGAAGCCTCTCACAGTGGAACAGATTCCGATTTCTCTTTCTGATACCTCCTGAATTGTGAAACCGCCCCAAATTCCTCATTTTCTTTTTTGATGAGACATATTTTTTGCAATCGTTCTCATCCTTCAGTTTGCCCTTAAAATTCTCCACTGTGAAGGTTTAATGACTAGAAAACTCAGCAATCATGAATGTAATGACTTCAAGCCTTCTTCAAACGCGGCAGGCAGAACACATGATGTGGGGCTGACCTGGCTGAAGCAGGGTCACTCTTGCTCTTTCTCCACCACGTGGGACCCGAAGGCTGTGCACCTCTCCTTGGCTGCCGGTGGCAGAGTTTGGAGCCACGAAGTAGCAGACGGGGTAATGGACCGGAAGGGTCTGAAGGCACTGACTGGACTGACGGGACGGCTAAAGACCCAACTGCGGACCAGCAGCAATAGGGGATTTCAGCAGCTGCAACACTTGGTGGTGGTGAGGACTTCCCTGCTGGCACTTTTTTCTGCCTTTGCTAGACATTCAAAGTCTTGGAGTGAGTCTGCTTTTGCCACATGCCCACCCACTGGTCAGGACACCAGGATTTATGATCCCCTGCTGACAGCACACAACACTAGAGAGGTAATTCTGGTCAACATTATAACTGTAAATTTGTGTTCTGTGAGACAGATAAGGAAGTAATCTATATAAGAAAGGTGCAAAATCTTGCTAGTAAAGATAGTAGAGAGATTACTTACACCATCACAACACAGGAGCAGGAGGGGCTGTTCCACAGATTTCAGTTCATTTTGAGCTGACAGCAGAGATTAACTGCAACTGTGTGGGGTGGGCACAAGGTGCCATGCACCCAAATTAGGCAACTGTATCTATGAAGGAGTGAAAGTAAGAGTTGTGTCTGAAGTTGTAGTCAAAATAAAATGGTTAAGAAGAAGCCAGATGGTGCTATCTGCAAAAGAATGTAAGGACCTGAACAATTTCCTTTCTCTATGAACCAGCTTGGGGTATTAACAGGCAGCTCGAGTGCAATTATTCTGTAAATTGCCCCTACATTCCAGGTCCCTATCCATAACCACTAACTATCACTTGAAATTTTTTGAGTGATGGGAAACCTGATAATGACTCCAGGAAGGACTGAAACGCAGCTGAGAGAAAATAATGATAAAGTCAAATCCTTGGAATCCATCAATGTAGACATTTTAGAACAGTACGGGCAAATCCAGGTGACCACAGGTGCAGAAAATAAATGAAAAAGAAAATGGGAAATTTGAACAATATAAAATCATCTGAAAAAATGCATGTTGCCTTTTAAAATCTGACAAAGTCGCAATTTGTAGTGTTTGTATTGTGATTTTAATTTTTTTTAATGCAACATTACTTGGTAAAATATTAACAGTATTTATAAGTTTAAAGGCATCAGCTTATGTATTTATTTAGACTTATTTATTGATTTAAACCAGAGGTGGCCCCCAACTCTGCAGACTCACTGGAATCGTGCCGAGAGCAGCTCCCTGAAAACCCGCAAACAGGGAAGGCTCCCTGGACATCTCAGCGCTGCGGGGTGCCCAGGCTGTGTGTGAGAGGCGCCGTGGGACCTTGACATGGGGACCATGAGGAAGCCAGCATCAGTCAACAGAGTAAATTTTAGTAATGCTTAGTTTCTTTTATTTTGAAGATTAAAAATTAGAACCAGATGGAGTGGAGTGCTGACATCTTCTCACACCCCGGCGCCTACTCTTACACACCTCTCAGGGTTTATGCCCCACTTTGGAGACTGCTAGGGTAGAGAATGAAGCCCACAGAGCTGTCCCTGGCTTCCAGGTACTCTGGAATTTGATGCCAACCTCTCTGAGACGAGATCCCTACAGTTCACTGCTGCCCTGTGTTTGTTTTATGCTGCCCCCAAGTACTCTAGGCCTGTATTTGCAAATATGCGCCAGTATGCACCTGGCCCCCAGCCCCTGCCCACCTGGAACGCTCTCCCCACTCGATCCCTGAGTCTGCACCTCCCAGGCTTCTCCCTCATGAAACTTCTTCCATCTGGGTGCAGTTCCTTGTCCCTTCATCTGAACCACGTGTTGTAGAACTGAAAGGTCCTCTTTGGCACTTTATCTGCTGCCTGATTCATGATTCACATAATAAAACCAATTAGATCTTCAAATGTACTTGGTTGAATTGTTTTTTAACACTCCTGCATTCACTCAGTCCTCTTCCCTGTTTAATTTTCCCCAATGTAATGGAGAGGAAATTAACCCAGAATTCAGCAAATTATCGTGTAAGCTTTCTAAAAGGGTTGATATTTTATCCTGGGTACAGACGCATTAAGTCTCTTAAGCGTGAGGAGTAGGAAGATCTATGTTTAAAAAGGAAAAAAGAAAAAGACAGGACTGGAGGGAGCGATGGAGGAAGGAAAGGAAAAATGGAAAGACAGCAATACAGCGCTCCCTGTGTGACTTTTCCTGCTGACCAGTTTGGGGAGTCTCTGATCCAGTGGTCTTTCAAAGTGTGGTTCCTCCACCGGAAACTTCAGCATCCCCTGGACACTTGTTAGAAGTGCCCATTCTCGGGCACCATCCTAGACCCACTGAATCAGAAACCCTGAGGGGAGGCCCAGCAAACTGTTTAAACAAGTCCTCCAAGTCCCACCAAAAATGTTGTACATCTGTAGCCAATATAATATTGTATATCAATTATATTTCAGTAAAAAAAGTAAGTCCTATAGATGTCTCCGTTATCCACTAAAATTTGTGTTCTACTGCTCTGGGCTAAAGCATGTGTGTGTTTTTAATGAAGGCACACCCATGTGGCAGGCACTGAAGAGAAGTTTCATCTCTACAATATTTTTGTTCATTCTCTCTCTGATTCTTACAAACCTGGGGAGGTAGTGCAGTATATATGTATACATATATATAAAGTGGAAGTCGTTTTATGGATATTGCATCATGCCTTATCAATTTTCCTAGCTTATAGTAAGAAACCTTGAAGTTAAAGAATATGTGTTATTCACCTGTATACCCCACTGCAAAAATTAGTATGCCTTGCACAATCAATAAATATTTGTTAAGGAACAAATAAATAAACTGTTCTCTTATAAAAAGCAATCTTTCTGTTTGGAATTTACAAGCACATTGAGTTAGGGTTGTAGATCTTCAATGTTCTGTGGGTACATGTTCATCTCATGTTAAAAATATGATGCATTGATAGCTTAGATATTGTGGAAGTTAATTACTGCAATCAAGAAAACAATCCAAATTAAGTATCCTACTAATTTCAGGTCAATAACATCATTTTCTTATACAAAGGAAAATCAGATTCTCATTTCCAACCCATGTCCTAAAGCATATTCAGTTAATCATGGTTAATAAGGATAATGTTGATATCAAGATTATCATGCCTTTAGGTGAAAATCTCAGAAAATTTTATGTCATTCCTGGCAACCTAAAACAAATTTATGGTGGTCAGAAAATTGGAAAATATTTATTAATAACCATCCTACTAGAAAAAGCACATTACATTCTATTACTGAAACATGATGAATTTTGAGAATGCTAGGAAACAACATAAAATCAAACACAGACAGTTGAAAGCAATTTATTGCATGAGCACAGATTTATGGCTTAGTTAATCAGTATTTGAATTATATGTATGAGCTCAGTTGTTAGACCATTTCTCTACCAACTACAAATTAATATTAATGAGAAATTCAATAGCGTTCAGCAGCAGCATTCTGTCACTGTAATCACAGATTTTCATTTTAAATATTAATGCAGGGCAATCTTTCGGCAGCTTAAAGCAGTGGTCCCCCAGAAACGCGAGACCTGAGTCAGGTGAGACTCTCTCATAGGAGACTAGGTGGCAGGGCTGTCCCCAGTGACTGGTTTGTAGAATCTGAGCTGCTCTCGAGCAGTGGGCATGGGTTTACGAGACATTACTGCTTCCTAGCGAAGAGCTGAGCCCTGTGGTAGTTTGCTTTCCAGCTTCTGGCCAGTCTGTTTAAAGAGCTGTCTGGAGCCCTTCATCCTGAGCAAGAAATTCACTCATGAGGCCCAGGAACAGGGTCACCGACACCAGCAAGTGCTTTCTGCCTGGAGAGGGAAGCGCAGGAAGGAAACACCCGGGAATGGCAGCTAGTGAGGAGCAACCCCTGTGAAGCCCCAGCATGCTGGTGTGAGAGGCCTGATGAAACGTGGACCGTAGTTTCGAGCCCATCTCCACTCTTTCCATCTAAAGAGGAAAAACTGCGTGCTCTAATAATCTCAGAGGACAGAAAACAGGTGTTTCGTAAAGAAATTCTTCAATCAAGATGAGATGATTCCAAAGCCTGATTAATGGAAAAGTTTTGAACAAAAAATGTACAGATCCTGTCACCCTAGCGAGGCCCCAAACCTGACCCCATCTGTCTTTGGGATCTCAGACCTTGAAAACATAACAGATGGTGGCGACATACCAGGAGAAATCCTCTCTTTATCCTGCATAACTCCAGGCTGGATCCATGGAGTCCTGTTTCTAAAGCCTATCACCTAATTTTTAAAGTAGAGGATCGCTACTGTTACTACTTCTGTCATCAATAATAAAAAGCTTATAAATCACTGGCCTCTGATGGGAAATTGAATTGACATAAAAATAAAAATTACTTATGAAGTGCATGTCAACATATTTTGCCATGCTTGAGACAAATTTTTGATGATGAATTTTAAATTGATAATATCTTTTAAAGTCACTGCGTTGATGTTCCTCTTTCCCATTTAACTCTGATGCAATACAGAATTTTTAAAACCTCTAATGCTATTGCTATCACTTTTTCTAAAGAAAAAAAACCACACAAAATGCCAGTGAATTTGTTTGAACTCTGCATGTTAATTAGCTTTTATTTCTCGAGAAATACATGTCAATTTACAGTGTAATTTTCTTCAAAAATATAAATAAAACTTAATTATTTGTAGGAATTGTAATATCCTTCAAACAGTAAGAGATAATTTAAGTATAATAAACAGTTTGTTAACTGCCTGTAATTCCTTATAAGCAATAACATTAATGATTTATTAATGAGGTTTTCCCCACTAGAGAGAGGAGAATAAAATGTAGATAATGGACAGAAAAACTAATGCATATTATTGAGTCTAATGTTTCTATTTGTTTCCAGTGGGGTGCAAAAAATACTCTGATAAAGCCATTTTTTGTTTCAAGATGTATGAAAAGAACATGGTTGCTCTCTGGAGCTATCGTTATAAGTCAATGTATGTTGTTTAAAATAAAATCATGAAGTTGAAGTTTTAATTTTAGACTCTAACACACAGCTTTTAGCTCTTTCCTAGTGGCTTCTTCCTCCAATCTCATAAACTCTGCCCAGCTGCCTCCTATCCTCAGTCTTTACTATCCAGCAACTTACAAGGACCCAGTGTTATCACTTATATTAAGGTTTACTTCACTGGTGATAACAATGTGTAACTTTCTAAGAATTTTTTCCTTTTGAACAGAAAGCATCCTTTTAATTCAAAGAGACGGATGTCGGGCAGTGAAAATTCTGAGACCATCCCCAGGTTGGTAGGGCGAACGTATCTTCTGGAACCCTCTCAAAACAAGACCCTATTTAGATACAAGTCTTGACTCATTGTTTCAGTCAGAAACAATGCTGCAAACTGCACGCAAAGGCCCATCTGGGACCCCGTACATCTCCCTTGGCCAGCAAAGAGTTTATCTATATCTAGCCCAAGCTTAAAAACTTAAAAGTCAGGTTTCCAGCTTCTCTTGAAAAAGAAAAGACAAGACAAGAAAGAGGATATTTATCAATACCATCCTTGCATTTCTGCAAGAAACAGTTGTTTGACACAAAATAGTTCTGCCACTTTGTTAAACAGGCCATGCACTTCCCAGTCTGCACAGTTCGCATCACTGTCCTGTTCCCCTGCAAACACTGAGGTCCCACACCAGTTACCATTTACCATCAGACACCATTTTTCTTCTAGTAGAAAACATCAGTTTTTGTGGGTTTTCCAAAAGTGGGAAAATAAAAGAGATCAGTTTACTTTTTTATATTTGTGCCTGGCTTACCTCTGCTACTCCCTCCCTGGTCTCTGTACGCATTGCCTTTAACTGCAGGGATTTAGCACGCCCATCTGCACTGAGCCACTTGGCTAGGAAAATACGTGATGATTAAATTGGGAGAGAAAAAGTGGTTGTGAGAAAAGGAGAAGCGGGAGATGCTTTTCACATATCACAAAAATATACAAGCATATTTCTCATATTTATGCCCCTTCCCTCCCAAAGAACAAGCAGCAGGGGTGAGTGCTACAGAAGTATAGGGTTTGGAAGAGCATGTTCCCTGTAGGCAGAGGGGAGTCCAGAGGCGGAGCTCACAAAGCAGCTCTTGAGCCAAGGTTTAACAGATGAGAGGGATGTCTGTCTCTTGGCAGGGAGAATTTTATTACTTCATGATGGAGTCTGGGACTAAATATTAGAACTTTGACTTACTCTTTCCCATTTACATTTTTTCCTATATAGCTGCCGTTACTCCTTCCACACTTAAATCCTCACAGAGCAGTGGCAGGATAACACTGATACCTCAAATCCAACAGTCCTGTGTCAATCACTCCCAGCAGAGTCACTTCTGTCGGGATGGAAAGGTGAGAAACCTGTAGGCTCCAGACAGAGTCCTGGACGGGGAGCCCCAGTCCTGTTTGGGTTCTGCCCCTGCTTCTTCCTCCTTGGTGATGTGGAGAAGGACACAACTTCTCTGAGTCTCTGCTTCCTCTTCTATGCATTGTAGGTGGAAACGATTCCATCTTGCCTGCCTTGTAGGACTGTTATGGAAGTTTAATGAAAGGAAATGAAAATACAGTTTAATCTGTGGCATGCTGTTCCAATATGAGATGTTATCCTCAAGTGTTCAGTATAGAAATGGCATACAGCAAGTACTGAGTGCTTTTATAAAATTCTTTTTAATTTTAAATATATTTTGTTCTAAAAATACCTTTTAAAAAAAATAATAAACATCATTTAAAAAATGACCATATTTTGGAATACTTGGAAATTACAGAAAATTTGCAAAGAGAGTCCAGAGTATTCCCATATGCCTCTTGCCTGGTTTCAGGGTCCCCTGTCGTCATTGTGACTGTGGTACATTCGTTAAAACTAAGAACCCACCATTGGCACCTGCCCCCATGAGGTAAACACCAGATTCTGTTTGGATTCCACTGGTTTTCCCACTGTTGACCTTTCGCTGTTCCAGGTCCCGTCCAGGTGCCGCACCGCGTTCATGTCGTTGTCATGCCTTGGTCTCCTGCAGTTTCTCAGTCTTTCCTCATTTGCTTTTTATAGTTTCGACAGTCTGAGGAGTACTGATGAGGTACGTTGTAGGACGTGCCCTGTCTGGGCGGGTCTGCTGTGATGAGGCTAGGGTTGCGGATCTTGGGGAAGGATACCGCAGAGGTGTGGGGCCCTGTCCTCATGGTCCATCGAGGTGCCTGGTGATGTCCGTGTGGTCAGCCTGTAGAAGCAACACTGGCTGATGGGAGGTCCTCTTCTTATTCCCTGCTTAGCTCACCTCTGGAAAGAACGCTAAGATTGGCGTCTCAGCCAGCTCGCAGAGAATGGGTGGGAAAATGAAGAGTCGCTAAAAGAACCTCAAAATGCACAAATTAGAAAGTAAGTCTGTCTGTGCCTCAGGGTTTACTGTGATTCCAGCCACCTGGGAGTCAAAGACCAGAGCTTCCGTTGCAGCAAACCTTACTGCTGGGCTGTCGGCAGATGTCGCTACTGAGTAGCAGCTGAGCTTCTAGCCAGACAGGGGCTGCTGAGGGAGTTCTCCATGCAGACTGAAGGTGCAAGGTGCTACACAGTTACTTTAAATCTGCCCCGAAAGGGTATTTTTAAATTTTAATAATAAAGAGAACACTTATTTGGCTTCTGAGAACTGATCAAGATAAAATGGTGTCTGGGGGTTTCTGCATTAATTCTAAAATCTGAAGTCTATTTTAGTGGGAATAAATTCTATGTGTTTCATACTCAGATGGTATATCTATTCTTGTAATTGTCAGTAAATGTGAAGAATTAGATCATAGATATTTTTTCAGACTGTCATGCTTTGTATTTTATTCACAAAGGTTGTTATGTTATTAGCTACAATCGGTGTAAATGAATAAGGACTATACCTCTTATGAGCTGAAGTTATTTACTAAGGACTTTGGGATGGTATCAACGTTGTCTTCCCAACAAAATTCAAAGTGCTTTCATATATACATCCCTGCCAAACTGGATTGTCAAGGCAGAGTAAGAGAGAGGGAAGGAAATAGGGGAGGGTGTGGTGTAGAGTCAGACTTGGTTAGAGGAAAGAAAATAGACCAACAGAATTTAACTTTTGAGGGAGTTACCCTCAGATTTCTAGAGTTCAGAGTAAACATGTATTTCTACTAGCTCCTCAATGTTCAATTTTCATTAATTTAGTTTATTAAAACATCAAAGGTTATTTCCATTGGAAAATGTTTTGACTACTATTTTGTGGCATTATATATGGCATACTGAACAATTAATGCATCAAAATTGGGGTACATATTGATCATTTTATTTATATGAAAATGTTGGTCTTTTGTTTATGTGAACATGTTGGTCTATTTGTATGAAAATGTCTTCTCTTTTGAAGACAATTTGTGGGAAACATAACAGATTCCATATTGAATATTTTAAAAAGAAAGCTCATTTTCATTTTATGTAGAAATTCATCTTAAAAGGGTAGATCAGGCCTTTTTGTAGGTTTGAATGTGTTGGATTATTTGTTATTAAATGAATTCTAAGATAGTAGAAAAGAAATCTGACTAAAGTAATAGTTTCAATACCTTTCATTTATTGAGCAGTTACTATGTGTCTGGCACTGTGGGAAGTAACTTTATATATGTTCTCACATTTAGTCTTTAGAATAACACATGGGAAGACTTTATAATCACCATTTTACAGAAGCAAATTGAGTTGTAGAAAGGCTAAATGACTTATCCAAGATGAGAAAGCCAGTACATGGCAGAGCCCAGAATCTGCCCACACTAAGCCCTGACAGGTCTTCTTCCTCACAGGATGTATTTCTATGGTTCAGTCAAATTCAGATCAATCCTGCTGGTGATAGTAAATCATTATACTATATCTCATACTTCCATTTACCTTTATTACACATCAACACTGCATCTAAGAAAACCTGGAAAATACCCAGACAAAACCAGACAAACAGAAAACAAACACCTCTTCTCTTTATTATAAAACAATAAAAGCAATTGGCTTTAGGTTCATTATACAATGTTATGATCTTCAAAATGCCTTGATTCCTTGTTTACTCCCGGCAAACTAATCACACGCTAAAATTCATCTTAAAAGGACAGGTCAGACTGTTATGATAGGTTTGAACAGGTTGGATTTTTTGTTACTTAATGAATTCTAAGACGGCAGAAGAGAAATTCTGCAGAACCTGTCCATGGAAAATAAGCTACTCAAAACTGATGGTTTGGCTTAATTCATCACCTTGGGAAGCTTGATGTCAGGATGTTCT